>JAAGNO010010924.1:144499-166364 GCA_033439905.1 Ceryle rudis
CTAGGGCTCAACAGCTTGTCCAAAGGATAAGGGCTGCAAAGCATGGACTACAGAAATATCTGAGGCACCCAGGCCGTGAGGAAGGAAGGGAAATGCAGTCTTCCACGTCCTGCCAGGCAGGCTCCCAGCCCCATGGCTCCCAGTCCTGCCAGGACTCCCTGACTCAGACCTCTGACCACCCACCTCCTTCATCTGCACCAGCCTTCTGTGAAAACCTGTCCCTTCTCCAGGCCACACAGGAGTCAAATCTTATTTTCTTCAAGGCAAACCAAGAAGAAGCATGCAACAAGGGAAAGACAGGGTGAGCAGATCTGAAGCACAGCTTTGGTCTCCCTCATGCACTACCAACTGAGCCTTGCAGGGCCAACATGCCATGTGGTCAGACCCTCTGAGATTCAGCAAGACTCTTCTATGGTTGCTCTGTCTGAAATGTAGTTGCGGTGGCTTTTCTAGCCACAGAAGGATAAAATGGCTTTTGTCATGTCTTCTGACCCTAGTTGCCCATATTACCACAGAAGAAGACTGCTGAAGACAAGGAGACCAGTGCCACAAAGCCTGTACAACCTGTTAATGTCTCACTCTTTCTCAGTTTTTTAGACAAGGTATCTCCTAGAGTAAAGTGTCAATGCCACCCTCAGAGCAACATCTTTCCTGGTAGTCTCCTGTATTACCACTTAGTGGTTGCTTTCATGATTTCAGCTGCAAATATTTTCTCACATTTGCTCTTTTCAACTTGTTACCTTAAAGCCAAAACCCCTTGTCACCTGCCCCTCCCCACTGTCTTCCTCGGGGTCTGTTCACTGACCTCATTTGGTGTGTGGCAGTATCAGGTTAGGTCTCCAGGGTCTGCTCACTGGTATAAATTAAATTTTACCCAGCAGACTGTAGCAAGACCTTTGTTACCCCCTATGGTTTAAAACACAGGTTTCTGCACAACAGCTAGCAGGCTATTGACATACCTAATTTTTTAATTGGCCTTTGAGAGACTTCCACACATGTGCCAGAACAAGCAATTTTCTATGTGGTAGGGTCAGGAAAGATTCCCCTCCCCTCCCTCCAATAGTTCAACTCTTGAGCTCCTGATTCCCTCCCCACCCCACTTCTGCTGAATTATCCCCTTCACTGATGGTCACACAGAGCCCCCACCACTGTTGATATGCCTTGCCTACAACCCCAGAGATGGATGTTCAGCTTTGGGCTGAAGAAGGATTTCCCCATATAGACCACGTTTACTGGATCTTGGGGGCTTTCCACCTACTCGTGTGGCCTGGGGCATGACTTTTGTCTGGCAGGACTGACTGAGCTTGTTAAACCTACCTTGCATCCCACCAGCACAAGGGACTCCTATCCAGGAGGCACCAGGCCCTGGATTTCTTCTGCTGCTGACACTGAGCTCAGCTTTTTAAGGTTGAAATGTTTACCTTAACTGACAGGTTTGGGCATGGTATAAGGTATTTGCATGAATCTTAGCAGCCTGAGGTATTTAGGAGGACAGGGTATATGATCCGTATAGTCCCTTCTGTCTTTAATTTCTAGGAAGCTATTATAGCGCCTTCCAAAAAGGCTCACGTCTGCCTGCCAGCACCACATTAGCATGACTACTGCTTTGAAACACAATAGCTGTGTCAGCTCAGTATCTGTAATGCATCCCCTGCTGTACTGTGTAGCTTTGCACACGCCTATGTGTCATTAATGAATCATCACGTGGGAAAGTGCTTTCATTATTCCTTGCTTTTCCAGCCCTGGCGTTACTTAGAGAACATGCAGCCTAGGCCACAGCAGCTGTCTGTCTCACTCTCCTTCTTTTAGATTAAAAACGTTTCTTGTTGTTGTTTTGAAGTGCCCATTGAAGTGACACGACAGAGAAGGATGGCTAAATCCAAGTCCCAATATCTTTATTTCAAGACTACACTAATAGCATCTAAGAATTTTTCTCTGCTGTAACTTCAGATAAGAGCGGTGAGCCTATAAATTCATTAGCGAGTAATGGAGCAACCTCACTTTATCTATGTCTTTTCACAGGACTAGGGTTTCATTCTGTGCCAGGAGTCATACATCACACTCAACATGTACGTCTCCAGAGCCAACCAAGAGAAAGTGCAGAAAAACTACTGTTAACAGGGGAGTAATTACATTCAGCATAAATTAATTATTGGTCACTCAGGACTGGTGGGAAAGGGCCACACAGACTGTATCCGACTGAGTTCCCACCTCTGAGGGGAGAAATATTTAAATATGAATCACAAGACAATATGAGGTGGGCTCTTTCTGGTCTACTGATCTTTAACTGCACGTATTTGCTAATATGACATGTGGCTTATTTGCTTTAACACTATAGGCGCATTGTATTTTTTTAGGGCAAACATGAGTGATAGTCATTTGGGATAAGGGTCATTTCATAGCAGCCAGCATCAGACCCGACTGAGAGAAGCCAGGAGGGACTTTAAAATGTAATTCAGCCAAAAGAACAGGACACGGATCAGCAAGCAAGTGATGGAAGGTGTTCATGAGGAATTTAGATTACCACACACTGCAAATAAACCCTGCGAAGCTGGAGCAGCCAGAGGCCAGGGAAACCCAGCCGTCAGGCAGAGAGGAGCCCTCCCACAGGGAAAAAAGATGCTCCGTGCACCCCGATCTCTTTGCCAAAACTGTTAGTGCCAGCTCAGGAAAGTCTAGTTGTGCTTGAACCCTGAATTGTCTAATTTGGAAAGGTGTAGGGGCGCATAAAATGATGTTAGGTTGGACTCCAATAACAAACCAAGAGATTAAAACTGCTCGTTACATGTATAACATAAAACTGTTTCATGTCCTGACAAAAATCAGGAAATTCGAAGTTAAAGCGAATCCTCATAAATGGAAATTCTTGCCATCAGGGGAAATAAAAAACATATCAAGATGCAAGTGACAGATGTACTGTCAACTGGGAACCTCAGCTTGGAATTTCCTGGCTCTTTTCATTCAGTTCACTGTTCCTAAAACAATATATTCTGACCAGGATTCATTCCTCTTCTTCTTTCCCTTCCTAACAGATATTCATACATATAAATGCATAGTTTCACACACACAATATGTGAATTAGACCTTATTTATTTATTTATTTTATTAACGTTTTTCAAGCTGTTCATTGGAGAACTGGGTAGGAAAGTTTTCCTGTTTGTGAAGCCCCATGTTTACTGAATCATAATGAGAGCAACACTCAGACCCACCAGCTATGTTTTCCCATAAAAAAGAAACCAACGGCTGTGTTACAACAGCCTGGTGTTTGGAAATTCACCTGTAATATGAAGAATACGGTTTCCAGGCTCAGGTCCATCCAATTCAGGTTGGAGTGCCCCAAATAACAAGTTATTTTGGGATATATTGTCTTGGTTTGGCCAGAATTTTCATGTCAGACCTCAGAAACCTTTAATTTTCATGAAAATACTGGGGCCAGTGAACTGGCATTTTGTAACGAAGGAGTGTTTTGTTGAAAAATTCCCAACCAGTGCTAATTGCCCACACTGGAAATGACTGTAGAAAGCTTCATGCAGGCTGTGGAGCTGGTCCATGTGTTCCTGCCAGTTACACTTCAGACAGAATTTCAAAAAGTGCTGCTCGTCATGACCTCTGAGGCTTGTTTCTGTTTAAAAATACACCCAGAAAAAAAATCCATTTTCTGCAGTGACTGCACTATTCTGCACTGTCAACTTTTTACTCCCCGCACTTCTGACACTGTGTCCAGATCCCTTCACTGTGAATGAAAAAACCCAGAGTGGGGTTTTGCAGGTCCAGTTGGAAACAAACCCCAGCAGACAAGAAATCCTGCCAAGCCCCCATGGGCAAGCGATGGATGACCACTGCACCCCTCACCTCCCCTAGGACCGGTGGGCTGCGGCAGCAGCCCTGCACCTCACATGTGGTTGCAGACACTCCCGCATGTGGCAGCAGATTGAAATCAGATGGTGGGAGCTGCTGCGGGGTGCAGCCCTCCTTCTCGCTCTTCACTGGGCCACTGTCACCTCTGAGTGCAACACTGGGGCATGCATCTGCCCAGGCTGCTCCCAGCCTAGCCAGGAGATGGGGGACCAAGCCCTGAGGTTGAGGCTTAAAATGTGGGCTTCTGCCTCAAAGGCACCAGTATCTGCCAAGATGGGGGGATGATGAAAGGCAGTGGACAGTAACAGTTTCAGCAATCTGACTTTAATCCATGGCTTGCACGTCTCCCAGATTTTTGGATGCCTAATTCCTTTTTTTAACTTATTCCTCTGATAGGAGCCATCATTATTTCCAGCAGAAAGCCAGCACACTGACTGACCCACAGCTCCTCCAGGAAAGTGAGCCTGGCAGCTCCAATCTAAGCCGTCTTTGCTCATGAGGAAGTGTGGCTGCATCATAAAGCCATTATGAAATGTTAACCACTTGCAGCTAAGTTGAGCTTTTTGCCTCCCAAAAGAAGTCTTTTTTTGTGTGTGTGAAAAGAGGCAGCTTTAGGATAAAGTTAGATTTTAAACAAGTTTACAAAGAGCATCACACAGCTCAAATAAAGCGAGCCTGATGGCTTTCCCCAATGACCACCGCTAGAGAAGATTATTCTGAAAGAAAGATATTCTCACAACCTCATGGCTTCAATTTCTCAAGCCAAAGAGTGGAGAGAGATCCCATAGTTATTAAAGACAATAAATCAAGGCTTGAGAGATCTTGTGCATGGAATTGGACAGCGTTCGCATTTTTCCGCCCTCGGAGCTTTAAGGAAGGGTTTTTTTCTCCTTTACCTCATCCACCTTGGGTATCTTAAAAGCAGGAAAGGCACCCCTGGGACCCAGAGGGTTCTATTAGATGTAATTACGGTACCTTACTTTTAAAGGTTTAAAAGTGCATCTTTATGGGCTTATGCAGTCCTGGTAACAGTAACAGTGGTTTATGTGTTTGATTGACATAGAACATGCCTTGACATTAAACATTTCCTCAACATTCAAGAACATTGGACCCTGTTCATGGCCTCTGCCTTAGTTTTGCACCTCCAGCCGACCACTGGCCCACAGCCCTCCCATGACCCCAGTGCTGGTGCAGATGCTGTGACAGACCACTCTAAAAGCAGTCACTGCCTCCCACTCCCAACAAAGTGGAAATCAGCTGTTCCCACACATTTTGCTCCCACCTTTGGCAACCCAATAAAGAATGTGAGCATCCAAAAAAGCCACAGTGGTTTTCAGGCTGCCTTTATAGGTGATGCTGAAATTCTGTTAAAGAATGGGATCTTTCCACAACTTCTCTGCTGACTTCTGTCCCCATGAGCTGCAATTTAATCACAGCAAATGTCAGAATCTATTGTTTTTAGAAGACCCTAAGCCCACTCACTCTTCTAAAGGAAAAAGGAGTGATTTGCTCACTTGAGCCATCAAAGATAAGAAAACAGGAGATAATATTTCATTGGGCAATTTGTGACAATTTAAGAAAAATCTGTCTGTATCTGTAACAAAGCAAAACCACCTTTTTTAACCTGAGCACAGGTTTTGATTAGCCCTATAGGGTGGCTTTTGTCTTTTCTTAGATGAAAGCAAACTTTATGGAATATAGAGAGCTAATGCCTAATTTATATTGAGTGAGGGTATGCTTACCAGAAATACAAAACTAGAGAATTTCCCTTATCCAGTCAGGTCACAAAATATGTAAAATAACTAAAATGCACATCCAGCTGAAAGGTCCCATTTCAATTTTTTATTATCAGAATTTCATAACAAAAAGATGATGGGGGGGGTAAAGGGGGGAGGGGGAAGTGCAGATCAAACTTTACCAGTGGAAATTGGAAACAAACTGCAAATAATAAATCAGATTAGGAAAAAAAAAAAAAAAGTCTGTCTGCAGATAATTCACAAGTGAAAAAAGTTCATTACAAATGACTTGCCCTGCTGCAAATTTTTAGTAGCACGTGTGTACAGTACATCATAAAACTTCTACCCTTGACATATTTTAAGAGAATGCCATTACTGACTGGAACTTCAGTTGGCAGCTGGAATATTGCCAGAAACAGACTCTGAGTCTGTATCAGATGGGGGGATTTCAGAAATTTCAGGAGGTGGGGAGGATTTACAACTTTGTTCCCCAGATCAAAGGGGGTTTAACAAAAATCACCCCAAAAGTTCATAAAAAAAAGACCAAAGTTAGTGTCTAGATTGAAAAAAAAAAAAAAAAGTATATATATAAAAATAAATCTTAAACCATAACTCAGGAGCACACAAAAGTACAAGACTTAGTAATTAAAAATGGGGAAAATATGAAAACTTTTATTTTAATGGTATTTGCTTATTTCCCTACTACAAAATGAATATTTTCAAGAAAATATCCATGCTGTGTATTATTTTCCCAGTTTTTTTTTATGTGAAAGAACTTAGATTTTTAAACATATTGGACTACTTACTGGCATAAAGCAATGTCTTCCTGAAAGGTTTATCATCAGTCCTTTACTGTGTTTCTTTGCATATAGAGTAGATGAATTATTTTGTTTACACATGCAAAAATTTCTTTATTCCTCCTTTTGCCTCATTTCATTTTTCTTTCCAGGTGGCTAGATTAACTAATACTTATTCCAGGACTACTTTTTTCTGTCTCCTTTCTATGCCAATAGGAAGGCCTCTGGGCAAACTTTTCCTCTCCAGGCTTTCTGGCCTCTTCCTTGTACTTTTCCCCGCTGCTTTAGCAGGCCTACCAGAAGGGATGAAAATCGTCTGGGCAGTATCTTTTAAGCAGCCAAGAAACGTCTATCGTAACAGCTCTGCATTTACCGCAGCCATGTGTGCATGTGCACAGTTTACAGTTGCGGTTTTTCTGAGGGGATTGTGGTATGGTTTTATAGGCTGCTCAGGATGTCCATTTGGGTGTAAGTGTATCTGTCGATGCAGAAGTGTATATACACGCACCCTAGAAAATATCTGTGTATTCCTTATTTACTGCAACATCCTGAAATTAAGCTTGCTTAAAAAAAACCCCAAGCACTTCAGTGTACAACTCCCTCCTGCTACTATTTTCCCTTTTCTGATTTTTCTTGTCTCAAAGGATTACTTTATTCTGCTGATCCTTTTTTCCCCTAGCTCTGAGGCTTGGATTTTTTTCTTCCTTCTTCCCTTTCCACTCTCTTCTTATGTTCTCTTTTCTTCCATTTTGAAAAAATTGTTTCATCTTCTTTCTCTTTTGCTATTCTCCCCTTTCATCTCTGCCGTTTCCCCCACCCGATAATTTTTCCTTTGCTTCCTCTAATTTTAAACTTCCCACTTTCAGTTCCTTATGTATCCTTCTCTTCTCTACTGTTCCTCCATTTACTTCTTTCCATCCAACAGCTGACTACTGAGGTATATATATCCTCTTCACATGGACAAACTATTTCCTCCCTTCCTTGAGATTTATGCTTACCCTGTATCTAGTTGCTCACATTGTCAGGGAGAACACACATTTTTATAATGTTTTAGGAGAACAGTAATGATGTGGTTTGGGCTTTGTTATTGTATATTATTTGGGCTTTGTAGTCTGTGTGATGCAAAATGCTTAGATTCAAACTACTCACTACCTCTCTGAAAATGCTTCTGTATGGGATACTGTAACAGCATTAACTACAGAGGACAGTAACAAATTGTTAGGGACAAAATGATTGCTGCATGTTTCTGTAATGCTGATTTGTGCATTGTTTTCTGCTTTAACAATTGATGCATTATCAGATTCATTATTTGGAAATGATTATAGAAGGAGATTCATGGTACTATTTCTCTTTGAAATGCTGAATTTCACTGATGTGAAGACATTCCACAGATGCAGACTGGTTTTGATAAAGATGCTGATTTCCCATTACCCAGGATGGATCTTGTGATCATACCCAGACAAGGACAAGTAATTATTTTTGAAACCTGAGTTTTTCAAACTGAAAACTATCATTTTGACACGTTTCATTTTTACAGAAGTCTATGATGGTTTCATTTATATTCCAGCATAGGTTTGGATTTTTGTATAAATACACATTTACAAAAATATAATCTCAGTCCAGACACAAAACTAACTAAGCATGCATGTTAATTATATGGCTTCTTGGCTGTACCAACACTAGCTCTTCAGGAAAAAATCAGGGTGCCATTCCTGGGAACATGTATTAAGGTCTATGTAAATCACCTACAACATTGTCCATTGAAAAGTTTGTCAAGAGCTTGCAAAGAGATGTTCAGTTTCCTAACGTAGCTTCTGGATACTAGATTATCTTTGATTTCAGTATACTTAAGTAATATCAGCTCAATGAATCCCTTGGAAGCAGTTACTAGATAAGCCAGTCCAGTGCAGGCAGGTTTGGTCCGATCCTCTTGGCAGGGCAGACAGAAGGGCTCTGAGCAGCAAACAGCCCAGCTTTGGCTTACTGCAGTAAAACACCTAAAGCTCTTCCACCCTAGGGGAAACCTGAATGTCCCTGAGAGGCCAGTGGTTGCAGGAAGAGTGGTGCAACTATTCAAAATGAGAATTTAGCTCCAAGGAGCTGATTCTGCAAACACTTTAGCACATGTACAGCTTTCCTTTATGAGAAACCTCAAAGAGCCGGGAAGTGTTGCTTCATGCAAGTCAAGTCAGTCATATGGCAAAGTGTTTACGGGATTTGGATCTAGATTTTGAAATCATTTCAGGACCCTTATAAACAGGCTCTAGATAATTGTAAATCCCTCTTGTTTTCCAGCAGGAAAAAAATGTACATAATGATGTCACACTGCAGTTGAATCCACCGCCTGTGTTATCTATTCAGGCAAAACAAAAAAGGAGGCAAAGAAAGAAGGAGCTGAAGGAATTGTGAAATATTGCTTATGAATTTAGCTAGGCCTTTTGATAACTATTAGTGCACAGAACAAGGTGACTATCCTTGAAGTTGTCAACATAATTAGTTTGGGAACTTTTAATGAAGAATTGTCTATCCTTGAGGGAGAAGCATCCTGGAAAACATATAAACGATACAAACTTAGAGATTATATTGGTTTTATGTAGTTTTATACTGTCAGCTAAACCATAATTATTGCTATCCTGAGGTGAACTAGCCTCATTATAAGACTAAAAATCATTCCCCTGGGTCAAAAAGACCCTTGCCTAGATGAGGACCCCTCCTCTGGGAATGTGTAGTAGTGGAAGTATGGAGTCAGCAGTATTATAATTCTATGTAAATTACTAACTAATCATTGTAGAAAGGGTGGGCTTGGAAATTAACTTTGCAAGTTTTTTTGTATAAATAGAGCACAAAGAGTCTGTTTGGTGTGCTTGATTTGTGGGAAACCACTGAGCTTGCACAAGTCTGAAATAAATAAGCTGTCTCTTCCGAGTGCAGGAGAATTTGACTCATTGTACACCAGACAATGAATCCACTTTTTCGCACAACACCTGGACGCTGGAGGAGTTTGGTTTCTCCTGTGTTTGAGGCTAGCGAATGCCATGAAGTCCTGGGGTGCAGGAGAGTCATGAGATCACACATGGCACAGAAGTCCCTGTCCCCTCCCCTGGCAGCCTGTGTTCATCTCCAGAAGTTCACTAAGAAAAAGTCAAGCTGGACCAGGCTTTTCTAAGACAAGTGGGAGAATGGAAAGCTTGGCTCATGAAGAGGGTTGGGAAGAGCTTGAGCTGTTTGGGGAAGCAAAGCGATGGGAAGATGGAGCTGATGTCTGCTGATTAGCAAAGGGAAAGGTTTATGATCACAGGGATTGCGAGGACAGTTATGCCGGGCTGGGCTGCCACCCAGGCCAGGCAAAATGGCACAGAGAGAGCAGAAAGGCAGCCAGCAGCTGGTTTCTTTCATTTGCAGTAGTTGCAAAGGGCCTAATAATGTTGTTTACTTGCATATATCCCATGTAAGACAGCTCTCCCTGGATAATTGTAAAGGTGAAAGCAAACTTGGGGACAATTAGATTTTCTCCAATTTGTACTGAACTTTGCAAGCATTTTGATGCTTTTTGGCATTTTGGGTGCTCAACAGCAGTTAGTCAGAAAAGGCAGGTGAGCTTTCAGGTGGCTCACCCCAGAAGGTGTACTTCGCTCTGCTTGCTTTAGGACACAGCAACTTTTTAAAGCTCTCCTGAGACGATTTACTTCTGTCCTGACTTTATATGCATGTCGTTTCATCATCTGAGGCCTCATTTCATGCATACGTTTATAATACGGGTTTCATTTCAATAAGCTGGGAAAGCAATAAATTTAAAGCTGACTAACAGTTGTTTTATGTGGCTGCCAACCTGCCAAGTAGCATTCTTAATTATTGCCAGGAAACTAAGTGTTTTGCAGCCATGTGTTTTACATTTGAGTGTAGTATGTCTTGTCAGCCCTCTCTGCTGGACTGACGAATAGGCCAGCAACTTTTGTATGCAGAGAGGCCTGCGATGGTGGGTGGTTTCTTTGTCACCAGGTAGGGATATCAACAACAGCACAATGGACAGGAATATCTCAAACGGTCCCCCCCTCCTCTCCAAAAACACACTCTCACAGAAAAGCTGGAGGAAAGGAGTTAAGCCTGATTGCAGAACCATAGTATTTTTTCTATTTACGACTGTGGGGCAACTACTTATTAAAGTTGTCAGCAAAGAAAAAACACAAATATATTATAAATTATTTCTTTCAGAATAAGATGGATGACTGTTTTGTTCCTTCTGTGCAGGACAAAGTGAGATGCTGCTATGAGAAGACTCTCCTTTTCTTTTCCCCAGATAAAATTGCACCAAACAATCAATGGTTGCATGGCTTGTTTTCTGCAGTCTGTGTTTAGTCTTTGAGATGCTGTCCCACACTTTGGAAATCAGACAGTAAAAGGAGGACAGAAAATGAATACTAAAAAAGGAAACACTGACCCAAAAATATTTGTTGTGTGTATTCTGCTCTCCAGAATGCTTTGAAGTCTGAAGAGAAACTTGACTAAGTTAAGAGTGCCTTCAGGCCCTTAATTTGCACAACCAACACTCATTTTGCTGATTATCATTATTGACACTAGAAGAATTATGAAAGTCGTATTTACTTGCTGATAATATAAGTCTTGAGCAATTTTTTTTTAAAAAAAGGGATAAACATAAACACATTGTTAAAAAGCAAATTTTTGTATTCAGCTCATTTTTTTCTTTAATGAATTACATACATGAGACAAATCCCAATTACAGAAAGGCTCATCTCATGAGTATCTTGGGCAATGCTGCAGGATATTTTTCCCTCTGCACACACGCACCTAATTTTACAATGTTTCCCACTTTTTTCTAGTGTTGCAGAAAAGTCTAATAGGGCTTACTGTTGTTTGTTTTTTTCTTCAAGTAATTTTGTTGTTTTGTTAAGGAGGAATTAACTAGTGAATCATTATTCCCATTTTGGCATGTGAAAATCTGGAGTGTGCTTTTATCCATCTCCCAAGAGTGCGCATTGGCATCACAGCAGAGGATGTGGAAGAAGTGTTTTTCAAAGAAGCAGATGTAGCAGCTTCGGGAGGATCTGTACTGGAGTGTTTTGCTGAGGGATTCCTACTACCCATTTCCCAATTAACCAGACAGTCCCTGTGTGCTTCTCACAGGTGAGGCCGGCCTTTTTGAAACAAAACTCTCTAAATAAAAATTATCATTAAAGGTCATGTGGCATTTCCATTAATTATTGCAGTTTCTAACTCCTTCTCTGTTTCTTCCCAAGTAAATCCATTTGTCCTGAAGTTTCACATGCTACTCCCTATCTCAGGGCAACATTTTTCCAAAGAGATTTTGAGTATGGGCAGATACTGAGCTTTAATGGCATAAAATTCTCTTCCTACTAAAGTCAATAGCAAACTCCCACTGACTTCAGTGGATCCAAATCAATTCACAGGACTTTAAGGTTTACCTTACCATTCCTTAAAAAATCTGAGATCCATATTTTTGAGGTCAATCAACTCTCCAAGTCACAGCCTACTCATCCCAGATTTGTTCAGGGCACTTAGCAGAAAGATTCTCCACAGAAGTGCAGACACCAGAGCATACGGCAAGGCAACAAAGCAGGGCCAGAGGCTGTAGGTCACCAATGAGGCTGTCAGGAGCCAGAGGCAGCTGCACACAGGACCCAATTACCATCACATGTGGAAAGGAAAAAAATGGCCTCTTTTTTTCTGATCAGCATGGTGAAGTCTGAGTTTAGGTTTCACTCTGTTGGCCTAACTCTTCTGTTACTATTTATATCACTATTCAAACCTGAGATTGTGTGAAAATACCTCCTTAACCTTTTAAAACTGGCACCTGGGTTTCTATATGACTATTTCCCCTCCATTCCTGGGTGGCTTACAAGGAATCGCTGGCTGTGAACTCTACAGATCTGGCCACTGTAAGTGAACTGCTGCCAGGGTGTGAGGTTGCTTTACTCACTAAGTCAAAGGGATAAACAAAAAGCAAGCAAAATTTGACATTGAACAAGAGGATGCTGATCATGCTTTGAAGGCATGGCCTAATGCTTAGTCTGGAAACTGCAAAGAGTCAGTTCTGTGTAACCCAAAGCCATTTAAATGTGCTCTGAATGACCAAGTCACTGAACACACTGCTGGCATGGCGTTTTTTCCCCTCTTATGTTTAAGAAGAATCATTCAGTGAGCTCAAGGCATACCAAGAAGAAAGAGAGAAGACAGACCCTATACTACTGTCTGCTGCCTGAAGGCAAACTAGGCCCAGTGAATACCACAGATCACAGACTCTTTACAAGGAGCAGAGGGATCAAATTCTTTCCTGAGCACCAGTTATCTTGGTATCTCAGAGCTAAACCAGATTATAACAAAGCAAACAGAAAAAGCCATATCCACTTGTATGAAAAAAAAAAAGCATATCTAAAATTATTCCCATGTGTGAGGTGCTGCTGCATGACACTAAGTGCAGCAGCCAAACCAGTAACATTTAAATCCTCTGGATCCCCATAAAAATGCACAGTACACAAATACACAGTAAATGAAATGAGTGAATTAGAAGCAGAGATAAGCGAAGGAGTGCTGCTCTGTGTTCAATAGCATTGCCAAAGTGCTGAGGCTTTTTGCCACTTTCAGATAAAGAAGATTTTTACACATTTTTGCCTGTAAAATTTTTGGCAACTGCTGACTACCTTCTTCTGTCTTGCTACGTCACTAACAGCTCAGGCTCTTCACTCCAGTTGTATGTCCCCTGGCTAACTTCCCAATGAAATGTAGACATTAATTTGTTTTTAAAGTTAAATTTTTACTGCTACTGCTCATAGAGAAATCCCTCTGGCCTCAGTGGTGTGTAGGTGAAATTCACTGTCAGAGAAGTCTCTTGACGGCATGCTCGTTGACCTAGCATTTACAACTACAGAGGACAGAACAGAGTCTGTCAGGAGCCCACCTGAGCACCCTGAGCTCAGCTCCACTGCTCTCTCCCACCAAGGACTGCAGAATAGGTAGAACAGAATCTAATAAAATGCCTTATTATATTCCAGTTTATTAGATTGGATTGTCAAAGATGTTGTTAAAAAGGCTAAATGATTTATTATCACTTTTTTTTTTTCTGTATCTGAACCTATTTTTTCTTTAAAAAACGAACAGATAACTGACAGAGGCATCCATATTAGAGATCAGAGAACAAGCACAAGCCACTGAGGATACTGACACTACAAACCTGTGCTGACCCTGAGCAACACCAGGCCTTGCTGGGCCAGATCTCTTGATGGAGAACATCATGAACTATACAGTAAAAGCAAATGTAAATGTACCTCACAACCACACCTGTAAGGAAACAGGATGCACCTTTCAGGCAGTTACTTTTTCTCAGGGTTCTGTGTAAACATTTATTTAATAATTGTTGTGTGATTGAGTTACAGGTGTAAATTCTCACAAGTGAAAGTAAAGATTAATTCCGAAACCATGTCTCTATCTGTCCCCTGGCTTCTCCCTTCCCCTTCCTCAGTTTTCCATGTTCCATTGCATGTTCACCAGGGACAGGACCATGACCATGCCCACACTGCCTTGTAATCTTATCTTTCCTCCCACCCTTTGAAAATAGCAACAGAAGAGGTGAAAGCCTTCAAAAGCAACACAGAAAAAAGCAAGAGAGGATATTTGAAGGAAGAATCCGCTCCCCTGTGGAGAGGGGTAACTGACGTGCCTGTGATGTAGCTTTCAACATGTCAGTACCACAAGAGCGCTAGACAGATCTCTGCCGTGTTGCAGTCCTCATGTAGTGAAGGCAAGCTTGTTTTTAATAGACAACATATTGGGAATATAGCCCTGATTAAATCTCTCTGTTCTCTTTCCTTTTGCCTTCCCCTGTGACTACCTTGCAGTTTGGCAAATCTTAAGGGTTACAGATGAATCATTAGCATAAACAAAAATACGGCACGTTAGCCTTGCAGGCTGCTTTGAAGATAAAGACGAACTTCAAATTCCACAATCCTGAGGGCTCTTGTCGCCTTGAAATCTGATTTCAAAGCTCAACACCACTGAAATGTCTTGTTGAGAGTGATGACAGCAGGCAGTGAAGTGTACACTGTATTGTCACCACCTGTGATTGGTGGCAAAGTGCATACTTTGGCTACCACATACTGACTCCCTAGCTGTGGGCTGCCTGTAATAATGCAAACAATAACTGCTGGCTAATTTCAGTCCTGTAAGTGTGGTGATGAAGTATTACATAAACTCAGAAACAATGAGAGTTAAGTGGATGGAGTCCATTTTCACTGTTTTCAAGGGGCATGGGGAACCTTTGCTGTGTCAAAGCTAGTGGGAGAGACAAAGAGGTGAACATATTCTTCCAAAAATGAAAGTTCAGCAATTAAGGAAAAAGCAAGAGACTGTGAGGCTTTAAACACTAATGCTTTCCTCAGGGAGGAGCTGTATCTGTGACACTATCTCCAGGACCCTGCCCTTAGGCTGCACAGTACCCTGCAGGACACAAGAAGCCCCACGACAAAAGGGTGCTCACTGGCACACCAGCCCTGTCGCCTGGCCACTCATGTGGGAGGTATGTCACTTAGCCTACAAAGCATTTAATCTTAAATGGAAACAGGTGATGGTGGGACAGGAGGACCCAGAGGTGCTCAAGTCCTGTTTTGCTGAATCATCTCACAGAATCACAGAATCACAGAATTATTGAGTCTGGAAAAGACCTCTGAGATCATCGAGTCCAGCCTATGACCTAACACCATGACATCAGCTAAATCATGCCACTAAGTGCAGCATCCAATCTTTTCTTAAACACCTCCAGGGATGGTGACTCCACCACCTCCCTGGACAGTCCATTCCAGTGCCTAATCACCCTTTCTTGTGAGGAAGTGCTTCCTAAGATCCAACCTAAACCTTCCCTGGTGCAGCTTCAGGCCATGCCCTCTTGTCCTGCCACTAGCTGCCTGGGAGAAGAGCCCAACCCCCACCTGACTACAACTTCCCTTCAGGGAGTTGTAGAGAGTGATAAAGTCCCCCCTGAGTCTCCTCTTCTCCAGGCTGAACAACCCCAGCTCCCTCAGCCTCTCCTCATAAGACTTTCCCTCCAGTCCCTTCCCTAGCCTTGTCACTCTCCTCTGGACCCACTCCAGCACCTCAATAGCCGAAGTGAGGGGTCCAGAACTGCACACAGTACCCGAGGTGAGGCCTCACCAGTGCCAAGTACAGGGCAGAATTACATCCCTTGACCTGCTGGCCACACTGTTCCTGATACAGGCCAAGATGCCATTGGCCTTCCGTGCCACCTGAGCACATTGCTGGCTCATGTTCAGTCGGCTGTCAACCAGCACTCCCAGATCCCTCTCTGCCGGGCCGCTCTCCAGCCACTCATCACCCAGTCTATAGCGATACCTGGGGTTATTGTGACTGAAGTGCAGTATGCTGCACTTGGCCTTGTTGAATCTCATACCATTGGCCGCAGCCCATTGACCCAGCCTGTCCAGGACCCTCTGCAGCTTCTTCTTACCCTCCAGGGTATCAACACTGCTCCCCAACTTGGTGTCATCTGCAAACTTAACAGTAGACACGATCCCCTCATCTAGGTCATCAATACAGATGTTGAATAGAACTGGGCCCAGTACTGATCCCTGGGGGACACCTCCACTGCTCAGTTCTCAGAGAGCAAGGGAGATGGCCAGGGGAAGGCAGAGACTAACAAGACTCAGCAGCACTGACTGTGAAAATGTGACTGAGTCTGCACTGCTGTTCCCTCTGCAGTATGGTCCCCATCATGTCCTGGTGACCAGGCCTGTCTGGGTGTCATGGTTTAGGGTCAGGGCAGCCCTCTAGACCTATAACAGATGTTCTCTGTTAACCCCCCTCCCTCCCCAAAGGGGAAGAGAAAGGGAATAAGGGAGAGACACTTATCAAATAGAAAAGGAAACTAGAACATCTTTAATGAAAATAATAACAATAATCATGGAACATAGACCAATATATATAAAACCATTATCGAACCCAATCCCCCCCAGTGGTAATTACATCACCATCACCACTGATGCTGTGGAGCAGACACTGGGAGAGTCCCAGATTGGTCCCAGCAGCAGATGGGAACTGTGTTCAGGAGCTGGATTCTGGTACCAGATTCAGGAACACACAGATCAGGACTGAAGGCAGAACAGACAGAGTCCTCCTCGGATGCTGGCCATTGAAGAAATGTGGAAGAAGCTGGAAGAGGATGTGAGCCAAGCTGAGCAGCAAAGCAGGATACTCATGATCCCTCAGCTTTATACCGAATAAGATGTCTATGGGATGGAATCCCTTGTTGGTAAGTCTGGGGTCACCTGTTTTGTCTTCTCCTCCCTGCAGGTGTAGTCTTTTACTTTCTGCACCCCCAATGTGACACACAAGATCCAGCAGCGGCCTTGGTCTGCACACCAGTCCTTGGTACTGACTCTAAACATGGGGTGTTATCACTGCCAGAAGAAGATGCTGCCTGTGAAAACAGGTTGCTAACTTCAGAAGGTGCAGTGAGTTAGAAGAACTGAGCTGTAAAGTAAAATCACTGAACAGAATTAGTACTGTTCTCACTCAAACCAGGACACAGGGTAGCTGGGGCATTCACATGGTTAGAATCATAGAATAATTTTGGTTGAAAAAAGCTTTCTAGGTCATCAAGTCCAACCATTAACCAAGCCCACCATTAAATCATGTCCCTAAGCACATCAGCTACACATCTTTTAAATACCTCCAGGGACAGTGATTCCACCACATCCCTGGGGAGCCTGTTCCAATGCTTGACAATGCTTTCAGTGAAGAAGTTTTTCCTAATGTCCAATGTAAACCTCACCTGACACAACTTGAGGCCATTTCCTCTTGTCCTATCACTTGTTACTTGGGAGAGACCAGCCCCCACCTCACTGCAACCTACTTTCAGGTAATTGTGGAGAGTGATAAGGTCTTCTCTGACCCTCCTTTTCTCCAGGCTAAACAACAGCAGTTCCCTCAGCTTCTCCTAAGATTTCTTCTCTAGACACCACTCTTAGTGACAGTGAATTGACTGCCTATCTCCTCTCCAACAGGTGACGTGGGCTTTTTCCACTGATTTCAGTAGAAAAAGGTTTTTGCCCTTCCATTTACCTCTCTGTAAATGAATACTAATTACACAGAAGCTTGAGTGATCTTTAGCTGATTAATTCCTTGGAAGTTTCCTGAAGGAATACTCCCAGGAAGACAGGACAAATGTCCTCTGACTCAGTTTTAGGAGAAAATCCAAGAGCAATGCAGAAAAGAGAATATGTGCTGTTGGAAAGCTGGTGGATAAGCAGTCCAGGCTATCACTATTGACAAGACTAGGACAACAAGGAGCTGAGAATGACACAATGAGGCTAATGGATATCAGTCCATTGAATAGCGATTGCTGACGTCTTGCTGATGATATAACTTGAACTTATATCTGTCATCAAGCGTATGCAAGATATCTAGGCCTAAATGAGACAACACTCACAATGTAATTACCATTATAAATAAATATTTTTTCTACCAATATTAAGACAGTTACTGTTTCTCAGGACTTGCTAACTTTGACATAAGATGCCAGTGGAAATGCCATGCTTCCTCCGCACTTATTCTTCCCATAGATATGTGTCATGGTTTAGACCCAGCCGGGAGCTGAGCACCATTTGGCTGCTCCTCACACACACCCTCCCCCCACCTCCTCCTGGTGGTATAGGAAGGAAATTAGGGACAAAATGGCAAAACTCTATGGGTTGAGATAAGAAGAATTTAATAGAACAATGCAAGATAAGAAGAAACAACAGTAATATCAATAATAGTAATGAAACAATATAAAAAGTGAGTGATAGAGAATGAACTGACGGACTAAAGCTACACCAACCAACAGTGCTATGCCAGAAAATATACCCCTGCCCAGCCTGGCCTCTGACCTTATATAGTGGGCATCACATCAGTATGGTATCAAATAACCCATTGTCTGGTTTGGTTGCCTGTCCTATCTGTGGACCCCTCCCAGCTTCTGATGAAAATTAACCCTATCCTAGCCAAACCCAGGACAATATGAAAACCACAAAACCAAAACACACATTTTTTAACTTCACTGAAGTCCATAGGGTGTTGGAAAGCATGTATTTCTGCTTTATCAAAATCTCCAGAAAGTTATTCAGCACTCATTTTGATTACAAAGCCAATGGTTTTATTTATTCCCTACTAATATGATTAATGCGTTGGGTGATTTACAGTTGACAAAACTTGAGACCCACTGAGTTTGTTATCTAAACAGGTAATGAGTTGGTGAAGGAAAAAAATGTTGAATATTACAAAGGGGATCGAGTGTTTATCAGTGTCCTTGCATTTGTCACTAGTATTTAATACTGTAGAGGATTAGAAGGGCCTCATGGAGTCCTCATGTGACTGGAGGTCCTATGGCCTGAGGAAGAGGAGGGCTGTGGACAAGGAGGAGTATACACCTAATATACCACCCGCTCTGGTATTAAACTGCTGTGTAGGATCAAAGAGTGATCATAGGGGCAGGGAATTTGGGGAGAAGAGGTAAAACCCTCTAAAACATCTCCAGTATAAATCTATTACTGACAGCTAAAAGCCTTCTGAGATGTGTATAATGGGGTAAGATAATCCTGAAGGTTAAAGCATGAGAGAACTGATCAAACAATTTAAGCTGGGAGCCACGTGGAAGAAAAAATATTTCAAGCCATTTAAAAAGTTAGCAGAAAGATCTTGCTGGTTTGGGAATGACTGTCCAAGCAAACACTGACCAATCCTTACAGCATGACTCATGGCAGAATGTCTCATCTAATGTGAGGCAGCCAGGTGCTCTGTTTTCATGGTGGTATGTTATTCAGTGGCCACCAGTAAATACTGATGATACTAGATACTTTCCTTTTTAATGAGCAAAGCCAAACAGCAATGTCTTCTGTTTGCTGCTGGCTTCAAGGAAAAACATTTGACACTGAAATTGCAATGCTTGGTTTTCTTAATTTGTGAGGCATGTTGTGAAGGTCCACTGATGGGAATCTTGCACTTCTGCAGTACCTTCACTCTGCTACAAGGAATTTTGACAAAAGTGTGCTGGTAAAGTGTTGTTCTTTGCAAAGACACGTGCTTTTTTAACTTTTCGCACTCAAAAAGACTCCTATTGACTTCTGTGGCACTTGCACATGCATATGTCTTCCTTGCCTTATAGTTTTAATCTGTATTAATTAAGATACTAGAGGACATAAGCAGAAATCAAAAATCATTACCCTCTCCCAAAGATAATATTTAAAAAGGTAAAATTGTAAATTTTATCTCTTGAGAATAATAATAATGAAAAGTGGCTTGAACATCAACCAGCTAAAAACAGTTGAGAGCAACCTTGAAGTTAACTGCTTTATTTTAAAAAATAAATTATTACATTCTACAACAATCAGCTAGACTGAAAAACTTTGGTTTTGTAATAAAATACCAAAGGTTGTGACAGTGGCCAACTGTATACAACAAAATTCTCCAGGATCAAACAGAAAGTCTCTGCCAGAACAGGAAATGTTACATCAGTTTCCCCAGTGCTCAGGTTGTATTTTATATCCCAAACTATTTTTCCTGTGAGAAAAAGCTGACATCTTCTCTAGAGAATCTGTTCATTTTTACTCTTCACTGCAACCTGAGATTTCATTATGTTTACTTTGCTTCATATTTTCTTATCTTACTCTAATAACTAGCACAATTCTGGAAGGAAAAACAATTTTCCAGTCTCAGGGGTTGGGAACTGCATAGTAGTTTTCTTAAATCCTAATCTATGACTGGTAATTATGGCCATTTCAAGGTTCCCTAAGAGAATTCTTGTCTTCTGAAATATTTTAAATAGCTAGCTGTCCACAGCTTTTTCTTGCCTCAAAAAATGGATATATTATCATTCTAATGTCTACTGTTGCCGCTACTGGGAGCAATAAACCTCAGTCGTGTTCTCCCACGGCATATGAATCAATAATAAATAAATACTACTAAAATAAACCCTGGAATTCTTTTACATGACAATCTGAGAATAAAGGTCGTCAACAAATACTGAAAACCCAGCCTGGCTCAACAGCAGGGGTGGGGTTCATCTCACCTCACCTTAGTCATTTTTGTCAGGCAAATGGTCCAGATCAGTCACCTAGATGTGTAGTGGAGAGACAGGAAATGCATCTCAAAGGACACTTTATCTCATCATCTTAAGGTAGGATCCAAATGCCCTCAGAAGTACTCATATCTCTGTAGAGAGACTTCTACATGGTCATCTCCTCTTTACTGTTAGCCAACCTCATGCAGCACTGCTTTTGTATTAATTTGTTTTTAAGGAGAAAGAGGTCTCAAAAGCACAGGGGAGTGCTGAAAGAGCAGTGTCATTTTGCCACACTGTGGCTCAGTTACACATTTTGGTGCCTTGCCTGCTGTGAGTCAGAGCACCTCTGACCTCCCTTGCTACTGAAGCCAGGTAGCTAGTGGATGGGTGAGGACAGACCTGTGTCCCCATGTTTCTTTTGCTGCATGATATTTCTCTGACTGGAGATATACAAAGCCTCATTTGAAGCTGGAATATAGTTCACCTAGCACAGAACAGGGTCAAGCTAGTTTGCTCTTCCAAAACTGAGATTATTTTCACTGAATCACTGCTTGCAGGTCTGAAATGAAAACTAGTAAGCGCGCTAGAGAGACTGGCAGATTTGTCTACCTCTTTCCAGCAGAGCTCTTATTCCTCTAGCAATACTCTTCTGCCCATTATGTTTGACACTTTCTAACTTTTTCAATACCTGGAGAGTTTAATATTCAGTTACTTTTTCTTAGGAATATTCCAAATCAAAAATGCACAACCACAAGAACTTGCTGACAGGAGGGCTGTCACAGCAAAGGCAAAGAGCTTGCCCTATTCCTGTGATCATCTGTAGTATCAGACTTGTGCTTGCAATCATTTAATGACAGTCTGGATAGTAACCTTTCTATAAGGAATAACCTGGGAGAAAATTAGTTTCCCTGTGTGATTCCTGTATTGAATTGCTTTTACTGATGGAGAGGTCTGAGAGAATTCATGTCAATTGTGTTTAAAAGAAAGACTATACTGTAAGCATTTCAAAAAAGGTTCTTCGGAAGGCTTCAGTGGTGGTGGAAGTGGTGACCTGGAAAGGCATTTGTGTCTCCCCAGTTAACAGATCTTTATGCCATATCACTGAATATAGGTCTCTGAATTGAAAGTTAAAATTGAATGAATTGGGTTAAAAACTGGCTGAATGACCAGGCACAGAGAGTGGTTCTGAATGGTGCTATATCCAGTTGATGTCCGGTGACCAATGGTGTCCGCCAGGGATCAGTGCTGGGCCCAGTTCTATTCAAGAAGGCTATTGAGGTGCTGGAGTGGGTCCAGAGAAGAGCAACAAGGCTAGGGAAGGGACTGGAGGGAAAGTCTTATGAGGAGAGGCTGAGGGAGCTGGGGTTGTTCAGCTTGGAGAAGAGGAGACT
>JAAGNO010010924.1:166464-177147 GCA_033439905.1 Ceryle rudis
TTAAGAAAAGATTGGATGCTGCACTTAGTGGCATGATTTAGCTGATGTCATGGTGTTAGGTCATAGGCTGGACTCAGAGGTCTTTTCCAGCCTCAATAATTCTGTGATTCTGTAATTCCCACAAGGTAACGGAAGTTACTTTCCACACCACAGGTACCGTTTTACCAGCTAAGAGACTGATAACCCTAAACTAAATCAAATTATGTAACCATTGTGGAAAGGGTATGTAGAAAAGAGCTGTCCCCATTTAGGCCAACTCACATCAAAAACAACTCAGCTATTTTATCATTTATCATTAAAAATACAGTATGCATGACTACTTGAACCCTTGATGAACCTTCTGGCCTGCAAGGGAGAAACTGCAGGAAAGAAGGACCACAGTCAGCTGTATGAGTAACAGGCAGGTTTGGTACTATCTGATAAAAGATGACAAGTCTAAAACAATAGCCAGGAGAATAAAAAATCTCTCGGGATATGACTGTTGTGCAAAAATGATCCTCTTTTGCCTGGAAAATGTTTAAAATTGGCATGGTATTTTCAAACCTCACCAAACAATGGAGATTAAATATTTCTTTTTCTATAGAGGAGATTCATTTCAGAAGAGTCAGAACACTTTGCATTTTAAAAGTAGTATTTAATACAGTGAACTGATTTACGAAACTCTTTGCTTACAAATTTAAAGTAATACTACTGTTTGACTAGCATGGATTGGAAATACTATATTTAGACGGGGAAAAGATCAGTCTCTCACAGATTTTCCTCAGATGTGTTGAATACCAGGCATATTCCAGATGGAAAAAAAAAAAGTTGATTTAAATATTTGTGTTTTGTTTTTATTATAAATATTGCTTTCTGAAAGAATGGTATTTTTTATACATATCTTTCTTAGGTAAACATTTTTATTATCTCTAGATCTATATGTAGAGAAAATAATAAAGTACGTGTCATGTATCCAAATTGCAAAGTGAATGTGTCAGTAAATTTGCTTAGTAATGTAAAAGTATTGGGGTTTTTTTTTCAGAGGTATAATCTCAGTGACCTTACTTTAAAAATGCACCTTTAAATAGAAGAAGTAAAAGAGACCTCAGGGCATTAAATTTATTACAGCCCATATTGTCATAGATTGCTATTATTTTCACCTACCGGTCAGTTAAGGAGAGGAGGAAGGCTAATAACAAAATTGTAAGTGCCTTAAGGTTGTGTTTTCTGTCAGAAAACATGGTTGAGTCTGCCAGCGGATAAGCTCTGCATTACTCAGGAAGTGATAAATGCTCGCCAATGAATGCACAGATATTTTCTGAAGGTGCTCCTCTGTCATTAAGGCTTTTATAACTTTGATAAACTCATATTTTTTAGGCGTTTGAAGAAAGTTTCATAATCTGAAGAAATATTATCACTGGCTGCTAAAAATTCCATTGGTCATACATTTGTCTGGCTCTGTGAACCTTTCCAGCTGTAACAACAAAAAATAAGTATCTGCATAGATGTGTGCATGGGTGTATATATATAATGTATGTACACATACATTACTATATGTATAACTCTACCTAGATGTATGTATATATGTTTGCATACCATAATAATATTTCTTTCTCATTTCTCCAAATCATTTTCACACGCATGTAATTCCACTTAAGCTAAAGACCTACCGTGCCATTAAGTTAGTGTGGAAAAGGATTTGTAAATTAGATAAAATTGGCTTGATTCTGGATATATTCAGCCAAAAAAGTATTTATTCTTCGTGATGGTGTGCACACTCATTGCCCAGAATAGTATTTAGTGAAACAGATTGGTTTAAACAGGCTTTATTCTGTTGTTTTCAGAAAATAATTCTTTTATTACTCAAGCAACTATTAAATAAAAACAGTCAGTGAGAAATTACATACTTTGCTTTGCTAAGGCTAAAGTTCTTCACTTTATTATTTCAATTTTAAAATTAAAGTTGATTAAAGCCACATCACCTCAAAAAGCTACAAGTACCAACCTTAATTTTAGGTGAAGTTTAGTGAAAACACTTAAAATTCAGACACAAACTGGAAGAGTTAGAATGAATACTGTCCCAGGGAAGGATATTGAAAAGATTGATAAAGTACAGTATCTTCCAGTCACTGCTCAATAAAGTCACATACTAGTCTGTTCTCCAATAAAGTAATACCCTGAATATGTGATTTTACAGTTAACTAAACAAAATTAAAATGATTATTTTACGGTAATTCTACTTCTAGCGTGGCAATGCATTTGTTTGATTTGCCAAGGTATGGGTACGGACAGCATTAGATAGTTAAAAGATGAAACACCTGCCAACGTTAAACATTTCAAGTAAACATACACTTACTAAATGTTTTAGTATTAGACACATATTGTTATAAAAGCAAGCTGGAAGAAGTTTCCAGGACTATTTTGGAATAAATAAATGGCATTAAAAATTAGTGTGGAATTTGTTATGTACCTGAGCCAAGTATTTTCAGATAATCTATACCTATATTTGCTATTATTATCATCCTTTACCTTTATTTCCATTAAAACATCAAGTTACAGAACTGATGGGTATAGTGTTATGTGTATCCTATTTTATAATGCCTACAGATATTTCACACCATCAATTATTGCAGGCTAGGACAAATATTTGGTTGAAGTGCATTTCTTGGCATTTGGTTCAGTAAAGTGGACTAGATGGCTTGTTTGTATCCATGTGCAGGAAAGAAGTGTTGTAAGCACCAGACCACAAATTGTGCCTCCTCAATTAAAAGACAGGTGATCAAGACTGGTCGCCTGAGATACATCCAATAGTTTTGAATATGCTTGAGAGATAGAGACACAAGTGGAATACCCAAGAAAATTAGGACAGTAGATCAGGAGGGAGATGATGACAACTTCCCAGAGTCCTTTTGCTTCCTTGTGGAGGTGAGGAGGTGGGTTTGCAGACAGATCAGCTGGATGACATTGGCCCCAGCAGACCTTCAGGGCATAGGATGACAAAGCCTTAAAGCTGGCTTGGTAACAGCATCACTATTAGAACTTCTTTCCAGCTGCTCATGGTCTGCATGGGCATAAATTGATGTGCCCCAGGTAAAACATATAATCGCTTGTTCACTGGTGGAACAAACTGCATTTTGTCAGACAAGGAAATGGAAATCTTTGAGACAAAATGTATCTCAAAAGCTAGCTGTTACCTACCTATTTGCACATGATTGGATAGAAGATATGAATAATTATTAATATTTATTTGTTCTTCTGTTGTGTTTTTTTCATAAGTTCAAGTGACAACTGGTAATTTCTCCTGAGATAATGCTGAGGGTGAGAGGGACAAACAGCTAATAATCACTGACTAGAAACTTCCATTCCTAGCAGAAAAATCCTCTTCTTTAGATGCAGTAAAGATACCTAAATTGCAGTACCTACACATAGTAAAGAATATCATTCATTTTGCTACCTGAAGTCTGTTTTGAACTATGACAAGTGCTTAAGTATGATTGTCATAAACTTCCCATAAGCACAACAGTGCAAAATTACATATAAAAGAACTCATTTTACGGCTTCATTAAGTTTATAGCAAGTTTATACAACACATTTCCTCCTATCTTTTGCTGTGCTCATCTCTAGCTTCACAAATATCAAGGTGAATGAAATTTGTTTAACATGCAATGGATGCTTAGATCTGCATGGTGTTCATTGTCCTGCTTCATAAACTGACATATTATTTGACTCCCATATGGGTTGCTACTCACAGGCAAAAGAAAAAGAAAAAGAAAAAAAAAGGAAACTGTAGTTGTTCTGCTGTTTATTTTTGTGGAATGTCTTTTCTAACTCGGCACCACCAGAAAGATTGCTGTTATCAGTGTTCAAATACCAGTCACTCCCTTATGAAGCAAGAAAAGATACACCGAGCGGTCCCAGGGACTAAGGAAACTTTGGCATTTCATCAGTTTCAGGGCTAGAATTTCACTGTCAAGCTCACTATCTGCTGGGTCCTCATAGATAAACAGTAGATAGGAGCTCACAACACATTCCTTTCATGTTCACTAATTTCAGAAAGAGACTCTGCAGTCTAACACCAGCACATCCCTTGAAGTCCTATCTCTCTGCTTGTATCTTTGGCAGCCATGTAGTAATTAGTAAAACAGAGCAAAGATATTTTACACCACTCTGTCCCCTTGGCTCTGCCGTTACGAACAAATGCTGCAAGTTTTGGCTGGGAATGGCATCTCACACTCTCTGCTTGGATTATAAATCCCTATTTACATCTGAAATTCTTTTAAATTAGTTAAGATGTAAACCATAACTTCAAACGATAAAGGGCTCTTGCTATGGTAATTTATAGCTTTAGGAACTAAGTAAGTTTATCTCCTCTGGATTTAATGGAAGTTTAAGACAACATATTAAAAATGAAATTAAGATAAATAGAATCATGTTATCACTGCCTCCTCTTACTGGAATTAAATAGGATACTGTGAGAAAGTACAGTTTCTTCATAGCTAACATAGGCGGTTTTGTCTTTACATAATATTTAGCCTTTTCTTCGTGGTAATCATAAAGCATTCCCTCCTTCCGGACTAGATTCTGCCACTCTCACTTAAAATAATAGACACATCACAAATGTTCTTGGTGTTTGCAGTTGACCCAAGTCTAAAATAAAGCACTTAAAGCACTACTCAGTAAGTGCAGAATGACAGTGAAGGGCCCACATTTTTATTATCAATAAGGCATTGTGGGTATCATATATATATATAATACAATTGTAATACAGCTCTTATATTTGTACATAAGGGATGCTTAGGCCCTCAAAGGTAATGCTTGGCTTAATTGACTGAGTATTTGTATATTATTAAGCTGAAAAGCTTCCTGCTTTGTGAATCAGTCATACAAACACTGCTGTAAATTCATACTTCTTGAGCATCTTCCACAAGATGCAAGATACTAAGGATTTAATCTAAGCCTTAAACAGGTAGCTTCCATTTTCCCTAATGATTTTGGTCTGAATTATGAGTCAATGGTAGTGATTGAAGTATATTAAAGTAATAAAAAGGTTATAACTGGAAAAATAGGCTAACTTCCACCAAAGAGTTAATTTACAAATGTGCAGAATGTATCATCCTGAAATTTCATGGCAAATCTACCCATGCTGCAGAGGTGAAAAGAAGGAGCTGGAAAAGGAATGCAAAAAAATCTCCAAATTTATTACAAAGGGATGCTAAAGAAGGGCACTAGAGGAGGCTTAATGGTAATTAAATCTTATTAGTGGGTCCAGATTCAGTACAGGTAGAAGCAAATACCTTCTGCCAGAGGAAAGCTGCATTTGACTTAGACTACATTGACTTCCATTTGTATCAAATATTAGAAAAGGTAAAAATCCCATAGCTACTGAAAGCCCAATGAGTATGCTTTACTTGCTAATGCCACTTCACCACTCTACAAGTTGCAGGGCTACTTTGTCACACTTTAATTTGGGCCTTTTATTTCTGAAGTGAAAGAGATAAGGGTACTGTGGAACCCTTCCTTCTAGGTCATTGGGAAGAGCATTCACTTGGCGAGATGCCAGTTCCAAGGTCTTGTAACACCTCTGACTTCTCTGTGTAAATAGAGCAGGAATCTGTGTGCTTCCCTTTTATTCTGTGAGACAGGAGGGCAGTGGTATTTGCTGGTGTAAACAAGGAGATGGATGAAGCATGGTGGCAGCCTGAGTCACTCAGATTCCACTGTCCCGTGTTCATCTAAAAATGCTTAACAATCTTGCACCAAACAACCCACATGAAAAAAAAAAAAAGGAAGAAGAAAGAAAAACCTCAACCAGCAGATAATTCTTTCAGCTCCTTCTGATGATTCCAGTCTATAACAGATTGCTCTTTTTAAAATATTAGAAATCAAGTCAAAAGTCTGGAAATTCCTTTTTCTTCTCTGGTCCACTCCAGAGTATATCCTGATCTGCAGGAAAACCTTCAGATTGAAAGCAGAAAATAAGACAGAGTGACTACTTCATATATCACCTTGCCCTTCACTACTGTTAGGTAGAACGTAAAGATGCATCATCTGCACTGCAGGAATGTGCCATTATCTTGCTATCTTTTATTTACTGACCATTTTAAAGCAAGGATCAAGACTGGGCAATAAAATCCTCTGTTGAAATTTAGAAACACTGATCCAAGTCTGAGTCATTAGAAGTCTTTAGCTGTCCACAGTGGAGAAGGGACATGTTGCTCAGGAAGGCTTCATGCATTTTCTTCTGTCTGCTCTGAACATAACACTGCTGGTGGTCTGGTAGGATGAATGCAGAACATTTTTCATATTAAGTCGCAGACTGTGAGGGTCTGATCAAGCTGCTCGTGACATGCAAATGATCCCCTCTTGAGTCAGATGATGAATTACAGCCTCTCCAAAAACTTGCTCATTTGAGGAAAAACAATCAAAGCCTTTACAGTAGGCAGTAAATAAATGTTCTTTTCATGCTGTTACTACAAGCAGGTCAACTTGATTACCCAGATCAGGGGATGAATAAGGAAGAGTGGTTTCCAAAAGAAAACCTCTCAGCTAAACCAATTATATATTTCACAGCTGGCAAGAATAGAATTATGTCTTACAGGTCCCATGGGAACTTAATTAAACCATCACACTCCACTATCTATCAGTCAATATCCTCCACCACCACCACCATTACTCAGTCTTTGCAGTTAAAGGAATGTACCTGACTGTGGTGCCTCTTGCTTATGACTTTACAGGTTTCGGTTTCTCAGCTTTCTTTTATATCACCGTACTGAGGAAAGGAGTGTGGTAGGCAAGTAAACTAAAAATAAGGAATGTTTTAGATGGTGTTACTTATTTAAAAGAAGCAAAGAAAAAAATATAATTACTGGGGAAACAGTCACTTATTATTTACCAGTAATACATATCATGGACATACTGCTGACACACATTTTATAAGATACTTGCGATTACTGGACGCATACCAATCTCCTATTTGCTATTCATTTATTCTAAGAAGTTTCCATTTCAAAACAGGATATAGATTGTGTTGGATTCACAGTCTGTCACAACACCATTCTTCTCTAGGAGTACTTAGGGTGTGAGGTTTGCCCGAAAACCCTACATGAAAATGCAAGGTAAATTAAACTTCTGGTATCTCATCATCTGTAAAGCAACCATTACCTCATTGCTAGAAGGCTCTTTCTGTCGGCCTTTGAAGAGGGGAGTGCATCCAGGTCATGCTGTTGCTCTAAATCAGTTGCAGCACTAACACGTGACATGAGTGTGGGATGAGGCAGATTTTAAATTGTGAATAGGAAGAAATTATGGGTATAAATAGACCATATACTTTAAGTGGAAGAGCTGCATGTCATATGTTTCATAAAGACACAGGTAAATCACTTTTGTTCTCAAATTCAAATTGTTTGGTGGATGGCCAAAATGTAGAAGATCTATAAAGACAAGTGTTAACAGTCAGCTACACCCTCCTTCTTTAACACTATAAAACAAAAAGAATCAAGGTGAGCCTTTAATGCAAAGAGAGGGACAATTCTGTCACATTTGACTTCATATTAATCAACCCATTTAAGGCTAAGCCCCAACAGG
The DNA here is from genome assembly GCA_033439905.1 of Ceryle rudis. Lineage (NCBI taxonomy): Eukaryota > Metazoa > Chordata > Aves > Coraciiformes > Cerylidae > Ceryle > Ceryle rudis. The sequence continues at coordinate 174,028 of JAAGNO010010924.1, forward strand.
CAGAAGGGGAAGTCGTTTATGGCATCAGGCGTGATATGTGAGGTGGCATAAGCTAAGGAATCTTTTCTTTCCTGTTTGCAAGGAGAAAATAATCTGATGGCAACTGCTTTAAGAGGAAAGTGGGACATATTAACACTGCACTATGCTCTTTTATTTCCAGTTCGTTGAGTGAGAATCATTCTACTTTGGAAGGTTTATCACTTAAAATGCATTAGCACTATTCAAGTAAATCTTTGTGAATTCACAACTTCCATTCTGCTTCAGTAATTAGGGGACAAGACTGGGAAGCCCGGGGCTGAGTTCTGCACTCTGTCAGTATCTGGCACTCATCTCTTAATGAGGAACCTCACAGACTCTGTTATTATGGCAGAAGGAAGGAAGTGCTAAAGTTGCCAGCAATAATAAGGCATCTCAAACTCTCTGGCTTATGGAAAAAGTCTAAACAGCTACAGCTTGATAACATTAAAATATTTTTATTAGGAAGAGAAATTGATGGGAGATGGGTTGAGTTGAGCTGCAGCCTACTAGTAGAGCTTTTGCTATTTCACTAGTTGAAAAATTATTGGTCTTGCAATATTTAACTATTGCAAAATTTCTTTTTGGCCTTCAGGGAAATATGAATGGCTTTAAAACAACACTGATATATAATTTTGCCTGCAAAGGGGACTTTATAAAACTGGCACCTTATTATTTTTTTTTCTTTCCCAGAGGGCACATTTTTTTACTAATTTTTTTTTCATTTCAGTGCTGCACTAATGGTAAAATTAATAGAGCAATATCATTCATCAGACTGATTCAATTCAAGTAAAATGGTTCTGCAAATATCACTGACAACATCAGTTGGTCAACAGAGTGTTTTCTACTGGGAGAAACAACCTTTCTGTCTTACAGAGCAGAATTTACAAAGTGTTTGGCTGGATGTGTGTTTATGGGAAGGGAGTGGAGGAGAAGAAGGAGGAGTACAAAGAGGGTGAAGGACAAGTATTTTTCTATCCTGTGGCCAAGCTTTAGGAAAGGACAGCCATCAAATTCCTGCTATGTTACCTTTTACAGAGTAAATTTTCTTCTCCCTTCTGTGTAAAGAAAACAAACTCTCAAATTAAGAGCTACCAAAACTTAAAGCTTAACATTCAATCAATAAAAACATGAATACTGTTTATTTGAGCCATTGTCCAAAACATCCAAAGAAAGACTTCCAGGCCTTATGAATCCACATTGTCATGCTTTGATGTCAGAATTCTACCTTAAATGTTTACATTACTATTACTCCTGAGGGAAAAGCATGGAGTCTGAAGCTACGTAAGTTCAAATGGACACTTCTAATGAGGAGGGATGATAGCAGAAGTTTCGCTACATCTAGCTAATGCCCACTCAACAACATCACCTCTTGTATCATTCCTGTGCAAGACAACTTCATGTCCAAGCAAATCTTAGTTTGAACCTGAGTACCTTGTAATTTTCCTAAAAGCCATTACTATCACTTTTCAGCCTATAAACTGCTAAGCATACTGGAGAACAGCCACAGCAATTTTATCCTGAGAGAGGCAGAGAAAACAGAGGTTCGGGCACTGTGGGATCATAGTGCAAGGTGTAGGATTCATAGTGCTGAGCGGGGCACCTACACATGCATTTTACTGAATTCGGGAGAATTAGGTTGCTGAGAGAAACACATTACCCTTGGAAGTCAAAGGGCTGGGACATTCACAACTTCATCTTTTCCTGTAAGCAAGGTGGGCAGGGGGGTTGAAGAGTTTTCTCTTGAACCAAAATGCCTTCCCTAAGTTCCTGTCCAGTTGGCATGTAAATGATAGAATAGAATCGTAGAAACCTTTGGGTTGGAAGGGACCTAGTCCAACAGCCCTGCAGGAAGCTGGGACCTCTTTAACTAGATCAGGTTGCTCAGAGCCTCATCCATCCTGAAAGTAAATGTTTCCAGGGATGGGGCTTCTATCACCTCTCTGGGCCACTTGTTCCACTGTTTTCAGTTGTAAAAAATTTCTTCCTTTTATCTAGTCTAAATCTACCTTCTTTTAGTTTAAAAACATTATTCCTTGTCCTGTCGCAATGGGCCCTGCTAAAAAGATTGTCCCCATCTTTCTTACAGTCCCCCTTTACATCTTTCCCTAAATCTGGCCTTAAGTACTTATTAGAAATGTTACAATACAGCCTGGCACAAGTAAGACAACAGTAAAACAATGAAAGGCTCTGCAAAGTCAGATTAGTTTTGCTGACTGCTGTCATCAGCTGCATTGGGCAGGTTCTCCCAGCACCAGCCAAGTCACAGAAAGCTTTGGTCCAGATAGGAGGGGCAGGTTGGTCCTAAAAGTCTCTCTGCTCATGAGAAAGTTCACAGCTGTGGCCCCTAACTGAGAAAGCCCTTTCACCAGTTGTGGAGTGTTTAACCTCAAGAACTGACAGTGAGTGCTGCATAGCTGATCTCAGCTAATGTGACAGGGTAGAGGTTGAGAGGCAGTCTTTGAGATAACACCTCCATATCATTAGCACACTGAAGTATAGGAGAGCATTCCCCTTCTAGCACTGTTTCTAGTGGTCAGCAAATGGGGCACGAGATAAAAGAGGAGCATCTGCTTTTTTACTTCATTGCATAGCAAAGACATACGTTCATTTCTCCAAGCAGAAATGGGGAAGAATCTTTGTTGTTTTATTTTTGTAGGTCTTTTTTTCTTTTGGCTCAGAGCAGCCTTTAAATATTCTCAGAATAGTCTTTGAACAGTGTCTGAAAAGGTACAGAACATGTTTTAATGCTTTGGCTAATGCTTTAGTATAAATACACGAGCATTGCTTTAGCTGTACAGTACTGCTGCATTATATATCATGTTTTGAATAAATTTGTTTACAACTGGGCAATGCATGACAATGAAATATTGATACAAATGTTTTTTAATGAAATATCAGAACACTCTGGAGTTCAGATAGCTTCATATTTTAAGCCCTTATGCTGATAAATGTAAGAAAAGTGAAAACAAGTTTTAGGGAAGCAATGCTCCCTATATGTAGAAAGAAATAAAACTCTTTTCCCCCCTTCTGTTGGATCTCTTTTCCAAACACATTTATTTTAAATTAAAAAAAAAAGTAAAGAAAATGAGAATATTAGAAGTA
>JAAGNO010010925.1:0-12052 GCA_033439905.1 Ceryle rudis
CTGCCGCCCTCGGCCTGGGCGCGGCGCCGGCTGGAGGGAAAGGGCGAGCGCGCTCCGCAACGGTCGCCACAACGGTCGCCGCGGCTCAGCGCAGCCGCCACGCCGGCAGTGCCGCGCCTGCTCCGCGGAGGGCGGGCCGGCAGGCAGGCGGGGCCGGATGCCCTATCCCAGGGGCGTTAGGGCTTTTCCCTCGCTTGGGGCCGCCACCTCAGGGGCGGCTGTGCCACTGGGCGTGGACACTACTTCGTGCGCCTGTCATGGCGAGCGCCTCAGCTCACCTCACAGGCTGAGGTAATCGGTCCTCGCCTCCCTCTTAAGCCATCCTGGAGCCTGCAGCCAGGCCTGTCACATATTTCAGGCTTCTGTCTGGGCTTGAGACTTCGGGTTACCAACAGCCCCCCCCACCCCGTTCCACCCAGCAAGCCCAGTGTGTCTACGTCCAGAGTGAGAGAGCTGCACTGCCGATGAGGTTCTCCAATGTGGAACAGGAGCTGCAGAGCACACCCTTCCCAGATGCGGTTTGGATGCCCCGGTGGACACCACAAGCTGCCCACAGCTGTTTAAATGGAGGTTGTCACAGTGTTCTTGTGCTGCAGAGACCCCAAAGTATAACACAGCAGTGGATCCACAGGCTTGGGCCAGGTATAACGAAGGCATGGGCACAGGAGGGATTTGTTATCTGCACTATTGTATTTAAGTAAGTCGGTTTGGATTCCATCTAAAGAACAACTGCATTCTTAGCAGGACAGATAATATAAACTCTCTAGAACCACAAGTATTTCTTATTATTTAAAATTATGGTAAAAATTGAATATGAAATAAGTAGCAAGACTGACTAGGTCATACCCTTTTGACCAGAGGAAGCTAATAGTGCGCTTTTTTTTTTTTTTCTTCCCCCAGTATTGCTGGGTGATCTGCTGAATTTGACTTTTCTTCTAGTAAGACCCTTGAGCTGAGGGTCCACGTTTCTAATAGTACAGTCCAAGAAGCAGATAATTTTTCCTACATCTGTTGCGTGTTTTTCAGTCTATCAGCATCACTGTTAAGGAGAATGAGTCCCACTATACAGATTGGCTAGATCCTCATCTGTTTGTGATCACTCAGACAGACAGCGTGAAAAGACTACGTATTAGGGTCTTGAGCACAACACCAGGCTCTGCAGCCTCTTCCCCCTGCCCTCGGGGGTTTGGCCGCCTGCCCATGCATCAGGACAGCTCTGATGTGGTGCAGCTGTGTGCCCTTGAATCAAGCTGTGGAGAAATAGCCAAGCTGTAAGAAGCTTTATCTGGGCCCTCTCTGCTTTGCCTTAGGAGCTGCATTTAAGCAGAAGACCTTGACCTTTCTGATCTATACTGCATCTGTCCTGCTGGCTTCCTGCTTTGGGTGTGCTGTGTTGCAGTAGATGTCTGGCAGTCACTGGGCTCACCCCTGTTACTGCTGCTGGACCTGTTCTCTTCCCATTCAGGTACTGTAGGGCCATGTTTCTTATCAGTGACAATACTGCCCCTGCCTGCCTTGCTGTCACCTTCCCCTCTGCAGTAACTACTTTTGCTGCTCTCTGATACTCGTGGCACAAGTGCTCTTACTGCTCATCTACCTCTTCAGCCTATGTACTTAATATGGAGCAATCCTGGAAACACTCAATAAACTATCTCATATGAATCATAGAAGGTTGGAAGGGACCTCTGGAGATCATTGAGTCCAACCCCACTGCAGGATCACCCAGGGCAGGCCACACAGGAACATATCCAGGTGGGTTTTGAAAGTCCCTTGAGAAGGAGACTCCATAACCTCTCTGGGCAGCCTGTTCCAGTGCTCTGTCACCCTCACAGGAAGAAATTCTTCCTCATGTTGAGGTGGAACTTCCTGTGTTCCATTTTGTGACCATTGCTTCTTGTCCTATCATAGGGCACCACTGAAAAGAGACTGTCCCCTTCTACTTGACACCCACCCTTCAGATATTTGTGAACATTAATACGATCCCCTCTCAGTCTTCTCCAGACTAAATAGCCCCAGGTCTCTCAGCCTTTTTCTCATGAGAGATGTTCCAGTCCCTTGATCATGCTCTCTCCAGTATTTCCCTGTCTCTCTTGAACTGGGGAGCCCAGAACTGGACACAATACTCCAGATGTGGTCTCACTAGGGCAGAGTAGAGGGGGAGGAGAACCTCCCTCGACCTGATGGACACACTCTTCTTTATGCACCCCAGGATACCATTGGCTGACCCATGGATAGCTTACTGTCCACCAGCACTCGAAGGTCCTTCTCTGTGGAGCTGCTTTCCAGCAGGTCAGTGCTGGTGGAAGTAACCTTCAGTACCATCCTTTCTTTTCTGCTGGGAGAAAGGCAGAAAGAAGGGTTTAATGCGTGATTTCTCTCACATGCCCAACTGCTGTGCTCTTATTTCTACTTCCCTGCTGTGTCTTTCACTTCCTGAACCCATCTGCCTTGGGACATCATTTTAAAAAGACCTGTGTGGGAAGCAAAAACTCCAGTTCAAACTGAGGAAGAACAGCTAATATTTCCAGAGATCTGGAAGGGTGAGGGAAGAGTACAAAAGAGGACAGATGGGACATTTCTTTAGAAAATTTAATGCAAATGGTATTTAAAATGTGGGAGAGTTTTGTGTGTGTTTGCCTTGTACCTGAAAATCAGTTCAACATTTCAAACCTGGTGTTGTTTCTCCATACCAAATTACTTGGTGTTGGACAGCAAACAAGTGACCTCTCTTAATTCTGGAGGTTACAGATTGCTTGTAAGTTAGCTCTGCCATCACAGACCTATTCCTGCCCTTCAATACAGTTTTCTGTCTGACTGACTGACCCTCAGATGATTGCTGTCATGGATCAACTCAGTCACAGCCTGAGCTTGTGCGCTAATCTTGATTTACATCCCTTTATATTTTCAGTGGAAAATGAATCTGAATAAGGGTAGAATAGGGATGTTACTTCCATTTCCTTTGAATATTCTGCCCATGTCTGCATTTGGGAATAACTAGACATCTCATTTATAGTAGGTTAGAATGTTTTATGAACTCTGCAAAGCTCAAATATCTGCACTAATGTTCTATGTCCTTAGGTGATAGTTTTAAGTTTTGATTCTTTACTACAGTGCTTGAACAGAATAACCATTTAGATCTGCATGGGTAGTTCTTTGTAGATGTATTATATAGAACACGAGGTGATGAAGGGGCTCCCTGCATCAAGAGATCCTTTTGTTGTGGAAGTGGTGCATCCTAAAATATAATTCTATAGTGCTGGTCTTTAAGGGAAAGTTATCAGCTGAGAAGGAAGAAAAAATACTGCTCAACCACATATACTGCCTCTGAAAGCTTTGATGTGAAAAAACCTGCTGTGGTTTTGCTGTTTTGTTATGGTGTTGGTTTGGTTTTTTCCCCTCAGACAAATACAAGGCAAATGCCAATATCAAACTTGCTTCTAATTGCTTGTTTGTTTGAGGTGAGGTATGTTTCCTTCTGTGTCATTACGTTTTGAATATCATGAAGAGAGGAAGGATAAGACTGGAGTGATTGTAACCGTTCCAACATACTCAGAGATGCTTGTATTTTCTGGGCTGCTGTTATTAATGAATTAACAAAACAATCAAACACTAATAAATATGAAATCACATTAACCACAGAAAAAAGGCACAACAAACGTCCCCACAATTTCTAAGACAGACAAAAGCTGAATTTTCCCGAAAGCAACCAGAAAGAAGATTGTTAGTGTTACTCACAAAGCCTGCGGGCCTTTCTGTTAACTGATCCATGGCTACCTGCTCGCCCTTGTTACCATCCCAACAAGACACAGCTTGGGGGACCTCTCCTGCAATATAAGCTTCATCAATTAACTTGTCTGTGCCTTTTAATTTCTAATTCTCCCTGCATTTTTTTTCATAGGATTGTCCTTTTACTTTTGTACCTCCCAAGCATCCAAGAGGGCAGTTCAGCTGTGACATGGCTTCAAAATCCTGATAAAAAAGAGCATGCTGGCACCCCCTAGTCCATTGGTTTTGTCTCATTTTATATTCATAAATGAACTATAGATTTTCTCACTGCAACAGTTTCCCCCCCTCCATGTTCAAAATTGTTTTTCATACGTTGTTCCAGAGTGGCCATGTTTTCTAAATGGTTGCTTACTAATTACTAATCTCACACCAGGATCTTTCTCTGAGAATTATCTTTCATTTGAGAAGTTCATGCCTACAATGCTGCATCTAAGGACATCCTATTTTTTACAGATAATAGGAGTGGCTGTGATGGCCCTTTCATTCAAATACACATTCACATATGAAGAAGCTATTTCCTGCTTTTTCATTTGGGTCTGGTTTTGCAAGTAGCTTTTTTTTATATATATATATATAAAAAAAAGAAAAAAGAAAAAAAAAGTCATCTACATTATCAAGCTTGAGACCTGCAGTACAATTTGTATCTTTACTGGTGCAGAGGAGTCCCTGTTCTAAGCCAGAAAGTTTCTTACACTGTTGTTGAGCATTAAAACACACAATGCTATACAGACATTTATAACAATGTTTGTTGGGTGCACCAGTTCTTTGCAGCTGTGTGTGGGTTTTTTGGCTGGTTAGTTTTGTTTTGTTTTGTGGTGTTTTTATTTTGTTGTTGTTGGTTTGTTGTGTTTTTTGGTGGGTTTTTTGTTTGTGTTTTTTTATTGTTTGGTTTGGTTTGTTTTTTTTTTAATCTGCTGCCTTTCAGAAACACTCACCAAATAACAAGAATCTATTTCTGGTTTGGATTCACAGGGAATTGAGAATTAATATTCCTCACCAATTTTAAGGTCCCTGGGATCTCAGTATGAAAACCACTCACTAAGTCACTATTGTTATGGGGTTTGCTTATTGTTCTGTACAAGCCAATCACCCACAATTCACTTACTGCATTTGGGTGATATGTTTAAAGGGAATTTTCATAGTCTGAATTTGTAGGACATGTTCCCCAACATTTATTATTCAGAACAGCTTTCTCCTTTAGCTCTCCCAGCACTTCACCAATTTGAAACAGGCTAGTGGGTGTAGCTGCAATAGCTTTTCTCCAGCTGTGTGAGCATGCCCAGCCTCTAATTGTTCTATTTGAATCAGCATCAAGTACAGTCATGCATTTTGCATATCATGTTAGATCTTTGGTAATCAAGTTCCTCCTGTTGTTATTAAATTGTATAGATAAAAGCAGAAGTCACAGGGTATCCCTGTACAACTCTTAAATTTTGCCCGATGAGACTGATTCTTCCTTTTTTTCCAGAAGTAGACCCGAGAGCTTTCCCCAGATGCTAGACATGTTCTATGTTGATCTACTTTATATCTACAAAAGTATGCTTTTCAGTTATTTTCTTTTCCTTGTAGTGGTATTTACATTAACCATGTGAGTAGACCTTATGTTGTGGCTAATGTAAAAAATACGTTTACCTTGCCTTTCAAAAGTGTCACAAAACAGATTCCCAACATGCACATTAGAAGCAGAAGGGTATGGATAGAGCTCACAGCAGTCCATCTCCTCACTGGAGCTCTTTTTTGTTTTCTGGTGTTAAGAGACAAAGAAATGAAAGTTCTTCCAGACTTACCCCCCCTCCCCTCCTGCCTTGTTTATAGTACCATAAATCTAAAATAAACTGTTTCTTGTTTAGGCTGGGGGTTCTGGTTTTCTGTGCATGCCAGGAAAATGTTAGGCACTCCATCAATTCAGATGAAGTACCACTTTACTCATGTTCTAGCTCTTAAACGTGCTATCCAGCTCAGGATGATGACTCTTTACAAATCACATAGCAAGAGCTCAAAATTCATTTGGGCAGCTTATTAAATTGTAAGGGGGGGGAGAGCAAATTCTGCATTTGCATGAGAGCTGACCATTGAATTTTTCCTCCAGGAGCATTGATCCCTTCCTCTCTGGTCATTTTCCCAACTGCCCACTGAGGTGAGAGGTTGAGAAGTACTACAGGAGCTCATGTAGAAAGCCCCTCTCTCAAAAAATAGATTTGTTTTAGCTTGATGGTTTGAATTATTATTATTTAAGCAAGGATATTCTAACCTCTCTCCTTTGTGTCTCAGTTGTCAGTGGGATAGAAAAACTCTTGGAAAAGACTGGCCTTGTTTCCTTGACTGCCTCATTCTCTATCCAGGCCAACTATTACTGTGACTTCTCAGGTCTGTATGTCCTCTGTGCAGCTTATTCTTCACCAAAGCCTTTCTGCCTTTCTGTAATAAAAAATATTCTACCTGATGACAGATAGATTGTTAATCCCCTTGCCACTTATTCTTGTTTTGAAGCTGGAAGACTACAACTGCCTTTTTCAATAGATACTTTGTAGTTGCTATACTGACACACACTTTATCTTCACTCCAAAGTCTTCTGTTAGGCTATTGTGAGAAAGTACAGACTGATTATTTCACTATACCAGACAAAGAACATAAATTTGGGGGTTTGTTTGTTTATTTTTTTTTAACAACGTAGTATCATGATTTGATAGTTGATTAAAATAGACAACTGAGAAAATATCTTACTGAGACAATCTCATGTTGTATGGCATATCTGACATGATCGCAACAGTCACTTCTGGCTTTAGTATCTATGAATCCAGTTTTAGCTATGCATCTTCTCTGAGGTCTGCTAATTTTTGTGAGTTCCCAGCTCATCTCAGGTGTGAGTTGTGAGTTGGTTCAGGACCTGGGCTTGCAGAAGTGCAGGAGTTTTGTCAGAACTCTCACTTGAGTTTGGTTTGGAGCATCACAAAGCGAGTAGAGATGATCTGGGATTAGCACTAAATATTCAAGCTGATTCTGAGCCAAACTGCTAATGTAGAAATACTGGTTCAACTCTGCACATATTCCAGTTTAATTTGGGTTTAGTGAGAATGGTACTGTACATATTCTTCTGGGAACAAGAATCTACCTCTTATACACCTGAGTTACCACTTTGATTTAACAAATCAACTGACATTGATTACCTTGGGCTGCTTCATACAGGAATACAAACTGACAGTGGTACTGTTTTTTAGTGACTACTTCTGTTTGCAAAAATATAACCAAATTACTATTTGTTTGAACATGAAAAAAAAAAAAAAAAGAATAGCAAGAGGCTGTTTTCTCATGGTTTAAAGTCCTCTTGTAACTGGATTTGGCCCTAAAATACTTTCTCCTCTTTCACTGAAGTGCATCGTGGGGACTTCCTGAGAAACTGCCTGGAGAATTTTTGCTTTCTATTGCATCTTTGACACAAGCTCCAGCTTAATCATCCTAACAATATAGGACTGTAAGTATGATTGTGTCAGAACTAAGCCCAGATCCCACTTCCAAAAGCATACAATGACAAATATATAGAAAACATTATTAATATTGTAATCATACAGTGTTATTTCCCTAGCACAGTCTCCCAGCTTCTTGCAATTTGTGTTTTGGGGACAGCAGCAACACCTTTGTGTTTTACAGTCTTAGATTTCTTCTCCATTGATTTGTCTAGGTGGTTTCCAAACACTTCTGGCACATGGGTTAGCCTGTGCTAAGTAGTTCCTTAGTGGAGCTGTGTGGCATGGAGAAGTATCTCTTTGTAACAGATCATCCATCTGCCTGTTCCAGCTGAAGCCTGTAATGCTTGTCTTGGGATAGCTGGTGAATGATCAATCCCCAGACATCCCTTTTATGCCACTCCTGATTTTGCAGGTGTCCTTCATTCTGCCTCAGCTGCTGTCCCTTTTCCAGGCTGAGGACCATTCATCTGCTTCTTTTATAGAAGTCACTTCATATGCTCAATTAACTGTTCTTTTCTTTCTGTGTCTTTCTGTGTGTTCATCTAAGTATGTATATACACTAGAGAATCTACAAAATCATGACATATGTATGTCATTTTCAAGAGTGGGGCATAACTGTGATGGAAGACCAGAACTGCACACAGAGATGCAGATTTACCATAGAGGTATTCTGTGGTATAATGTGTTTTCTGTTTTGTTCTCTTTTGTAATCATTGCTAGTACTCAGTTTTCTTTTTGACCACTATTGAAAATTGAACAGATGTTTTTGCAGAAGTATTATGAACTCATTCCTTTTAGTAACAGACAGATCAAAGGTCCAATGTGTATGTATTATTTGGATTGTTTTTCCCCAGTGCATCACTTGACATCTACTTGAATTTCATCTCTTTCTGAGCTCTGTGAGGTCCTTTGGTGATTCTTCAGTCAAGTGCCATAGCTGTTGTTAACCAAATCACTTGGTTTCAGCAGGAAATTGCACCTTACTAAGTCCCACTTTCAGATCTTCACAGTTGTGATGAACAGAAGATGTCCCAGTTCAAGAGTTCTGGAGGACTTGCTAGTAAAATTGTTTCACTGTGAAAATTTACTTTTCACTCTCCTATTTTCTAAACAACTGTTCATTCATGACAAGACCTTCCTTTTAATCTAATGTCAGCTTAGTTTCAAGAACTTCTAATGAGGAACATTCTCAAAGGCCTCTGAAAATCCTAGTAATCATGTGAACTGAATCTCCCTTGTATATGTTTGACTTCATTAAATTAAGCCACTAGATCTGCATGGCATGAATTTCTGTACAAATCCTGTGTCAGGTCCTCCCCAGTGTGTCCTCTTTATTTACATGTTCACTAATACTGGTTTTTAGTTGAGTGTGGACTTTGTTGGTTTTGTTTGCTTGTTTGTTTCTTGGTTTTTGTATTTTTTTTCTGTTTTGCTTCATAATTCATATTGGGTTTACAGGTTTCTAGTTTTCTTAAATCCTTTAATGCCTGCCTTAAAAATTGGTATTCCAATAGCCACCTGCCATATGAGCTTTCAGCAAGAGACTTGGTAGTTAAGCTAGGTCATCTCTGATCTCTGAATGGCTACACTGAGGTAAAAACAATTTGGTCCTGCAGACTTGTTAGTATTAGTGTTAATGATTTGTTCTATAACTTATTCAGGGTGAAATAGAACCTCCAGTGTATCCCTTCATCAAATAAAAAACAGGGTTTTTTTGGCACAGAAATCTTCTCAAGTTCCTTTGCACTGAATTCAGATGTAAAACAAACCAAACAATTAGATTTTTTTCTGCAATGGTTGTATAGTCTCTGAGTAATCCCTTTAATGTTGATTTGTCTCATTGCCAGATTCTTTGTCATCCTTCCTTTTCCTCATGTATTTAAAAAAGAGATTACTGTTTTTCATACTTCCAGCAAGCGTTGTTCCTAAAAGTATTTTTTGGCCTCTTCACTCATTTTTTTTACATGTAACCCACTACAGTTTACAATTCTGTTTTCCCCTACACTCCTCTATTCTTCAACTATCTGAAGAATGCCTTTTTGCTTCTAGGAGCTCCTATTGCCCTGATGTTGAGGCGTGTCAACTTTATATTCCAGGATGGGATCTTCTTGAAACCTCTCTGTTCAGACAATGAAGATTTCTAACTTTTTTTTTGCAGGTGCCCCCTGTTCTGAAGAGTGGTAATCTTAATTTCTAAAACTGCAGAATTGTTCTTCACATTTATATTTAATGAAGAAGCTATTGTAGCTAGCTCAGGTGATACTTAACCTCCAGCATACAAATATTTCTCACTGAGGGACAGCGGTTACTGTTAACTGCTGTCTGTTTCCTGCTTGGGCTATTTCATGATGAGGGAGAACCTGCGCTTCCTGGTGTTCGACTGAGCCTGACTGGGGAGTGTCAAGTGCCTATTCAGCTGCTGCAGAGGAGCAGCTTTCTTACATATAGGCAGGAATGCAGTTATCATTTTGGGGTCACTCTGGCTGGGGGCTGAAGCAGTCTCATGATAGGTAAGGTGTAGACAAAGGTTCTCAGTATCTTCCTTGTCTTGGTCTTCAGTGACAGAATCTCCCCTGGCCTTTGTGCCCACAGACAGGGTTCAAGGAGAGGGGCTAACAGTAGTGGAGGCTGATTGAGTTAGCAATTATTGACGAAGTTTGACACATAGAGTCTGGGGGTCCAGACAGGTTGACCCAAGTGTGTTGAGAGACCTGACAGGTGTCATAGCGAGGCTACTATCATCTCTGAAAGGTCATGGAGATCTGAGGAGATCCCTGATGACTGGGGAAAGGCTGGGGTTACACCCATCTACAAAAGGAGTTGGGAGGATGATCTGGGGGACTGTAAGGCAGTCAGCCTCAACTTGTTTTCTGAGGAACACTGTGTAGTGAGTCTTCTTGGATGCCTTTTTTGGCACATGAAGGAGAATGTGATTTGGAATGGACATCACAGATTAACCAAGGGTAAACCATGTGTGACCAACCTCAGTGCCTTCTAGTGATAACTAGTTCTGTGGTTGAGGGAAGAGCAGTGGATGTCGTCTGCCATGACTCGGGTAGGGTTTTTGACAGGATCACTTACCGTGCAGTTGTATCCATGTTGGGACAACATGGTGATGAGGGACTGCATGATGGCAGGGAGGAGCTGGAGCACTTGCTCCAGGTGTGGAGGTTGAAGGACTGGCCTTTGTTAGGCTGGAGAAGAGAAGGGTTTGGGGACACCTCTAATACTTTCTGATACTGAAGAGCCTGTCTGTGTCATCTCACTAACCACTCTTTACTGAAGTGCATAGTCAGAGACAAGAGGCAGTTGTCCTAAACTGAAACAAGGCATGTTGCTACTTAATAGGAGGGAGTGGGAGAGGAATTAGTTTCCCCATGAGGCCAGTCAAGCACTGGGACTGGGAAAAGTGTGCCTGTCTCCTCACAGACTTTTAAGATGCAACTGACAAAGTCCTGAGAAAACTGGTATGAATTCAGTGTTGACTCCTTAGTAGGAATTTGGACTGGAGCCTGAGAGTCCTTCCGAAATGAATTATTATATGACAGTTTGTATATGCTGTGTAATCCAAGAGTTTCCATTCTTGGAGATTCTTCTTCAGACTTACCCTTGTGGTATCTACAGGGCCACGCTTACATCCTTCTTCATGCTTAGCATACGGACACATATTCACCTGGCACTGTTTCTGTTCTCTTCAACTGCCCAGTTATTTCTTGGTGGTCAGCACAGGAGGTGGGCTGCTGAGCTAACAAAATATCTAGTATAGAGATGGCTGTGTTTGCAAACCAGAGAACTGCCTGGGGACCGATGACATCAGACCTCTGGATTGCAGATGCACTGCATCGAGGTTACTTGGTATGTGCAATGTGTATTCCCTGAACACCCCAATCCACTCCCTTTTTATGGGGTCTTTATTTTCTTGACCCTTATGAAAGTGCACTGTGACAAGAACCAGATTGCCTGTTAATAGGAGACAGAGAATCAGCGCCTGTGTATCACAAGGACAGTGTTTTTGTAACAAATACATCCCAGCACTCAGAAGAGAGGGCTGCTAATCTCGAAACACTTTCGCTTGCTGTCTTCACTTCCGAAATCCAAGTTTTCCGAAGTCCCCGTGGCTTTTCCAAAGCCAAAACTGTATCTTTGGAAAACAGGGGATGGGAAAGAGCCGATGCACTGTCACGGGGTTGTGCGAGAAAGCTTTTCTGCGCAAAGACAACAGCCGCGAACAGCTGGGCCGAGAAAAACCCGGGCGGCTGCCGGTGCGTGCGCAGAACCCGGGGACTGGGCAGCGCCCAGCCGGCTGCGGCTGCTCCCCCTTCTCGTGCCTCTCGGCGGGGGTGAGCGTGTTTATCGAGACCCCGGGCGCCAGCAGCCTGGACCCCCACAGAGGCGCATCACCCGTCCGAGCCAAGCCTCGGCCTCCGCTGGCCCGAGCACCGCCCCGTTCCAGGACCCCGGGCCAGGGCCAGGCCTTCCCCGGCCGCGCGCAGGCGCCGCTGCCGCCGGCTGGCTCGCGACATGGCGGCGCTGCGGGTGCTGCGGCGGGCGGTGGGGGCGTCAGCGTCGCTGCCCCTGTGCCGGGCGACCTCGAGGGGCCGCCCGCCCTCCGTGGCCGAGCGCATCGAGGAGAAACGCCGCGCCGCGGTGCTCGGCGGCGGCCAGGCCCGCATCGACGCCCAGCACAAGCGGGTGAGCCGCGGGCAGCAGGGAAAAAGAGCAAAGATTTCCCCCCCCCCCCCCCTTCCTCGCTGCCGGGGCGCTTCCCCTTCGCGACAGGCGCGGCGGGGAGGGGAAGG
>JAAGNO010010926.1:0-11485 GCA_033439905.1 Ceryle rudis
CTCTTCTGATTGGCTGCGCCGCGCCAGCGGGTGTGTCTGCTCTGCGGTCGAGGCGGGTACAAGATGGCGGCGGGCGAGACGGCCGGGCGCTACCGGAGCTCCATGAGCAAGAGCAAGGACCCCTCGGGGCTGCTCATCTCTGTGATAAGGTAGGGGCGGCGCGGCCCCGCTCCGCACCCTCCCGTCCTGTCCAGGGCCGCCCCCGGGCCCTGCTGGTGACCTAGGCTTTGGGTATTCTGAGGGGCCTTCCTGGGCTGGGCCTCCCCAGCCTGGGGTCCTACACTGGCCCTGACAGCGGTGGGGAGGTCTCGGTGGTGGAGCAGGACTTCTCCTGAGGACTGTCCCGCCGTTTTCCTGCCCTGTCTGGCTCCTCTCCTCCTTTTCCCCTTTACTCTATGCTGGGCTCCAAGGAGTAAACCCTGTAGTTGGAACTAACTTAATGTTTGATAAAGAGGGTGAAGGGAACATCTTCTTGCTGTGGAGCCCGTGGTTGATCCTCCTCCACAAACACCCAGCAGCACTGAGTAAAACACAGCTGGTTGGAAAAGTAGTGGAGCTATAGGAAGTCCTTTGTGCAGGCTCCATCCTGGTTTAGGCTATGACAGGGGGAGAAGCGATGCTTCTTCTGCCCCTTTCTCGCAGGGGATGAGAAGAAAGCAGTTGTGTCTAGTCATGTTTAAATGATTGATTTTTGTCTGCTCTTACTCCTGTACTCTCCTTTGCTAGAGGATGGCTTTGTGAGGTGCTTGGAGCCAAGCAAGGGCCTGATTTCACTTCACTGATTCCCCCTCTGTGCCACTTTTCACCTGCTTGTAAGTCTCTGAAATCAGCTGATGTCCTCCACATGCAGCTTTGAAGCCTTGGCCTGATGCACATCCTTTAAAGCAGGTGTGGGCAGCAGCTGGTCATACTGGTATGGTACTGCCACTTGGAACGAACCTTCAAACTTTGGTCTCTACTTCAGTGCCTTTGCCAGAAACTCCTGACGTTCTCTTAATTTGGAGAAGCTCCTAGGACACTTTCTGGCCCTCAAGTCCTCTGCGAATGATGATTTTTAGGAGACAATTCTGTTCTTTTTCATTACTCTAAAAACTGGTCTTTCAGACCTCGCAGAAGTTGAGGTAAATGGTGGCTCTGAAAAAATCAACCGGGTCCCAGAACTTCTTAATCCTTCCAGGGCTGCGACTGTGGTTTCCCCACTGTGAGGTAACGGGTGAGGAAGAATCCCACTGAACAAGGAAAAGTGATGCTTAATGCAGCCCGTGCCCCCTTTGCTGTTTCCAAGTGTACGTGATTTGGTAGTTTTATAAGAAAATGTGTTCTCCATCCAGACTTGGTTAGGTTAGAGTTGCATATATGTATATATACAGATGGAGAGAGGTTTATATTGGTGTGACCTCCTAGAGACACGAGGTAGGGCACTGGCAGTCATGTGCTTAGGTAACTTTTTATTTTGTAAGGGAAGGAGATGGGAAGCTACTACCCAAATACATGACTATTCCAATGTGTGATATTCCTGCAGAGTTTCTATTCAGGCCTCCCCAGGCTCATAGGTGCAATTATTCATGAGTTCACATGGCTCATTTGCATAATAAAGACATGATTAGTTGTGAAAAATCTAAAAAAAAAAAAAAATCAGTTTTTTTGCCAGGATATCAACCTTTTGGCTGGGCACTTGCACCTTTTATTTGGGACAGGGTTAAATAGGGTGGATTTTGAGTGTCTTGTACCTGGTGGGTTTTTATCAGCCTCTAATTTGAGTAAGTTGGAGATGCAAATGTATTAAGTTGTAGCTAGATAACCTTAATTGAGGGAAAACATAGTAATTTGTAGACAGCAGTACAACGAAAAATATATGTGCACTGATTGCTGCAGCATTTCCTGTTACAATCATCCTATTTTTTTGCTTTCCTATAATTTTTCTTGTTTTTCTTATAATGTTTCCTGTAATTTCCTTGAGTATTTGAAGCTCCTCCTTTTGTATCTCTGCTTCTATAAATCTGGACTTATTTTCTATATAAGATAGGATGAGATCAAGCATCTTACTCTGCTCTCCAAATACCAAAACGTGTTTGTCTTTGGCGTACAGGCACCGACACCTTGGCTAGTTGAGGTCCACTCTTAAACACAACATTGAAGTTCTGGGCTTTATGAAATTAAAATTATTCAATAGAACAGCCTGATAACTAAACCTCTAGAATTTAATTACAAAGTGGTTTGGATGGAGAGGGTTTTTTTTTTTTTGCAGAGCTTGAAGTGTCCTGTTGAGCCAGACCATGAAAACCTGGGAGTAGAACTGATTGCCAAGGAAGGCAAAAGTGTTGTGTTAATAACGTGTTTCTTAGGGGTAGCCAAGTACAAAAAGCAAATGGCATGGAAAGGAATTTAAATCACTTTCTTTTGTATGTTATTTTTTTATATAGCAGCTCAGGTGGGATAAACTTGCCTAGCAACAGGTGAAATTTTGTTGGTTTGCTCATAAATTAGTCACAAACAATTTTAGACCTGGGTGGCTTAAATGTGTCTTTCTACTGACTTTCCTGGGCTTCAGAAAAACAGTCCCAATCCTAACAGTGGGCTGTTGGTTTGAAATGTAGTCGTTTGCTTTTCTTGATAGCTTTATTTCCAGAACATTTATGGATAGAGTCTTCTGCCGAGCCTTGTAGTTTTACACTTGCATTTACTTGTTTATTTAGAAGGCTAAATAAACATTTATTTCTCTCTCGCTGCTGTGTGAAAGGCTTATAAAAGGAAATAGTCTATGAAAAGTAGGAAAGCTTGGACTGCTTTCTTCTGCTGTAAACAAACAAAACCCGAGGAGCTTCTTCAAGTGTTGTGATATTTTACTTGGTCACAGCAAAGACAGTTATGTCTTTAAAGTGAAACGTTGTTCAGGTCTGCAAAATCTTTCTTAGTATGATTCCCTAAAATGCTTTGAAATGTGAAGCTGAAAGGCCTTGTATAAATATAATTGATTTTATTAATGAAGGGATTATTTTTGATATAGACTCAAGCTCGGTAGCTCTGTTGCAAGTGACTGAATAATTTCCTTTCCTCTGATACTGGTTTTAGGGATTCTTGTACTTATTTCACTGGACTTACCAGGAGGAAAGGGTCTCGATTTCAGGGGGAATATTTGGGGCAAGATCCTTGACAAAATTTAGCATTTTATAGTAGCACTGAAATCAAGTAAGAACAGGTACTTCAGGGGAGCTGGGGCTTGGGTCTAAAATCAGGATGCTGCTGTTTCAGGAAAATTCACTGCAGAAATGTTGGTGTGGGTTTCATCACAGTCTTGGTAGAGTTTGGAAATTCGGGGTTGTTTCTAGTCTCTACAGTGGTGCTTTTCAGCAGCTCTGAATGCAGCAAACTCTGAGGTGAAGGAAGATGCAACAAGAAGGGCTGTCGCACTTTTAATCTCTTCTCTGTCCCCCTGTTTTTCCTGCTGCTTTGGGGAACACGTTTGTTCTTTGGGAATTGTTTCCCGTAGAAGGATTTGTGTTCTGATCAAATTCACCTGAATTTCCTGGTTGCTGCCAGGAATAGAGAATAAAGGCAGCCTCCAGCATGGATTAATTTGGAAGAAGTTGTTTCTTGAGCGGGAGGAGATGTGCTGCTGGGTAGAGTACAAAGGTGAAAATAAAATCCCGGTGTCTGAGTCGAACTGGGATCTGTTAGGTGACAATAACCCTGCAAAGGTCGTTTAGCTCAGAGGAGCAGCTTCTGGCTCCCGTGCCACACAGTGAAGGTGCCTGGTACCAGTGCTGCCCCTGACTTGAGCGGGACTGGCGGTGTTCACAGCAAACCACCCAACTTGGGTCTCCTCTTGGGGTCCTTGTGGTATCTTGCTCCCTGAAAGGAGGTGGCAACAATATCCCAGAATCACGGGATGTTCGGGATTGGAAGGGACCTTGAAGGATCATCGAGTCCAACCCCCCTGCCAGAGCAGGAACACCTAGATCAGGTCACACAGGAATGTGTCCAGCTGGGCTTTGAATGTCTCCAGAGAAGGAGACATGGATGGGGGTTGGTCTCTTCTCCCAAGGAACAAGTGACAGGACAAGAGGAAACAACCTCAAGTTGCACCAAGGGAAGGTTTAGGTTTGATATGAGGAAAAATACCTTCCCTGATGAAAGGGTTACCTGGCCCAGACTATCCAGGGCAGTGTTGGAGTCCCCATGATCCCTGGAGGGGTTTCAGAGCTGTTTCAGAGCCCCACGTGGAGAAGTGGTGCTGAGGGACATGGGTCAGTGGTAGACTTGGCACTGTTGGGTTAATGGTTGGACTCTATGATCTTAGAGGTCTTTTCCAACCTAAACGTTCTTGTATCTCCTTGTTTCCAAAACCTGTTCATATCTGAGCAGCAGTTCAGATTGTTTACAACCGGAGCCATGTCTTGCAGCCCACAGGTTGGGATGCTCTGCTGTGTTCTGCTGCTGTTGTGTTTCCTGCCCAGCGGTGCAGGAGTACGAGGACACCAGCCCTCCTGAAATGCTAACAACCTGTGTTTGGGGGATTTGGAACCTGGTGCCTGCAGTGTCAGGAGTGAAGGATGCTCAGCACTGCCCCAGGACAGGCCTGATCCATTCGGGATGAGCCAGGAGCCGAGTGAAGAAGCAGTGTAGTCGCACCCTCAGCAGTGCTGCTGCTGGGTTATGCCAAGTTCTTGGGCACAGCTTCCCTCTTGCCTCTCCTAGAGGAGAAATAGAGGGTTTATTCATAACGCTAAATCTTTTAGAAGTAAAATGTGTTTGGGAAGCTTAATAAATGTTTGCAAAGTCTGCTGTTAAAAATCCCCCCACCTTTGCTGCAGCTCAAGGGAACTTTCCTTCTTGCTGTGCCTTCAGGGCATATGAAAGTATCTTCCATTTGTCCTTGTCCTCACGTTGCTGAGAAGAAATGACATCATGTGAGTCTCTGAGATGACAATTATTTGCTACAAGAAGATGCAGCTCTTGGGTCTGTGACTTCTAGAGCAGGATATTGGGGCTTCACAGCTTCTGTCCCCGTGCCTCTCCTGGGTGGTCAAAGGCACAGCACTTGTGCCTCAGCACACCCGCTTTGCAAACGCGCTAAGTCCTTAAATTCCTTAAACAAAAGGTATTTTGTGAGGTCAAAATGTTGGCGCTGGAGATCAGGAGCTTATGTTGTGGAAGTCGTAGCGCTGATCGTGTCGGCTTTGGCAATGTCTTAAGAGTTGAAAGAGTAATGCAAAGAATGGAGAAAATTCTGCTTATCTGCTGGAGGACAACTTGGGGAATATTTTGTTTATCCTTCAGAGGACAAACACGTGTATGTATATTGATTTTTCCTAACCTTTTGTTTTGTTGGGAGCTGGTTGAAGCAGCTTTTGTACTCTGAAACAAGCAACGTGGCATTTAGCAAATGCTATTTTTTTTTTTTTGAGAGAGAGATCTTGTCAAATTTTTAATTGGTGAATGTGTCTGCCTTTTATTTATTGCTGGGTGGTTTTCTTTCCAATTAAAGGTTGCTATTTTTTAAAAAAAACCTGGCCTTTAATAGCTGCTTTAATTGGGAGAAAACAAGCTTTAGCAGTGACTCCATAAGACCTCATTGAAATCTTTGTGCTAAGCTTTCGCGCGGGGAAACACGTACGACAGGTGTCAAGGAGAACTAAAAGTGAGACAAGAATTACTACATTTCCTACTTTCATGTCTGCAAAAGTTGAAATTACAGGCAAAAAAAAAAAAAAAAAGCCCTCGGAATGTATTTTTATTTTTTACAAGAGGAATTCTTTCTCTCTTTAATGCTGTTTGGCCATTATTTTCATTAAGTTTGCAGTGAACTTTGTTAAATGGATTTTTACTAATGACCTGGCATTTGGTCTTCTCTTTTTGTCTAAAGCAATAGAAGCGATGCCCCGGTTTATGATGCGGAGTGAGAAAGTTGGATGTATAACTCTTGCTCCTGTTGTTACATCTGGGAAATAGCTGTTGCAAGAGATAAAGCAGAGTTATTCTGATCTGTATGTACTGTAATGGTCTCTTAAAACCACTTTTATTGCTTAATGGTGGTTTCCAGCGTTATAAAGACAGTAGTTCTTCTGCAAGATAAGTAGCTCAGAAATACATTGAGAATAAATAGTTTAGGGCTGAGTATGGTTTTAAAGGATAACTTTTCCTAAAATGATCATAGAATCAGAGAATGATTTGGGTTAGAAGACACCTTAAAGACCATCAAGTTCCAGTCCCCCCTGCTGTGGGCAGGGGCATCTCCCACTAGACCAGGTTGCTCAAAGCCCCCTTTAAACTAGTCTTGACCACATCCAGTGATGGAGGGTTGTTTTTCAGCTCTTAGTTTAGCTTTAGAGAATGTACCGTGCGGAGCTGGAGTTTAGTCTACCTTTAAAAAAACTAGGAAGCAGAAATAGTTGGTGGTGTTAATAAGTGATTACAAGTCACGTGGTTTCAACTCTTTGAAGGTACTGCCTCCAACAGCTCCACATTCCAGTGCAGTATTGGAGCCTACAGGGTGATAACGAAGCTTCTAAAGCCTCTTGCTGATTCCTGCATGGCCACTGTTCTGATGCTGTGTGGTATCAAGTGTGGGTTCATAGTGCAAGGTGGCCAGTGGCTCCTTAACTGCTCTTCATCTTCTAATCACTCAGGTGGCCGATCCTTAGGGCTTGTGTTTTTTTTTTTTTCCTGGGAATGTGACAGCTTGTGGAATAGCTGTGTTGGCTTTTTTGGATCTAAAGTTAATTGCAAAGCAAGGTAGAGAGTTGGTGCCTGTATATGGAGATAGTCCTGGACAGACTCACAGAGTAGACCGGTGGCTGAATCGCTCTGGCAGTGTAATTCGCATCCCATGGGTCTGTCTGCATCCTTTTTCCAAGGTGGAAAGTGGTGCATGGTTGGTGTTGTGGTTTTGCCCGTGTGTGGGATTGGTTTTTGTCATCTTAACGTGCCGTTGCTGGAGACATCTGAAGGAGCGTGACTACTTCGGTCAGTCATCGTCTTAAATGATTGTGGTCCAGCCTAGTTTTGGAAGTCAGCTGATCACTAGCTTTACTTGCATTGGTTGTCTTGCTGTTGTGAAATTTGATTAGGGCATGGTTAATTTAGCAAAATAAAGAATGATATTTGTTTAGATGGCTGGAGGCTGCTCAGCCTTTTCACCGCAACTATCACGCGGACATCTGCAAGTCCTCAATGATAAAAAGATCATCAGCTTCTGTTGAAAAAGCTCTAACCGTGTAAGCAGCATGAAAGATTAATGGAATGTAAGTAGAGGAGGAAAAGGTTTTAGAATACTCTGTTTACTTTGTATGTTTAACAGCGTTTTGAACAGACTTGGTTCTGCCGTTCCTGGTAGTGAAGGAGTGAGTTATTTTCTTTGTTTGCACAATGAAGATCTCATCTGGAGGCTGGATACCCTGTGTTCATTCCCCTTGATGAGGATGGAGCATGCTGGCCCCAGTATTTCACTTTTTTCTTTCTTTTTCCAAGAGAAAGATCCTTAATTTTATGGTCAGTTTACAGTGATCCCCTTTTCCCCTGTCTATCGATTTGTACGATGCAATTTTTGATGACCTCGTTGTCTTCATGAACATATTTTGATTTATGTCCTCAAATGCAGAATTTCATGGAAACAATCAACTAACCTGTGAAATTAATGAGAAGACATTCAACACGTTGCTACCGAGTTAAATTGTTAAATACCTTTTGGATTTGTATTTTTTTTTTCCTTCTGGCTGGTTTTGTTTCACAAGGAACCAACTTTTACAATGGTTTCAACCAGACTCTGCAGAGGTTTCAAAACGTGTCTTATCAGATCTTAGCTTTGAGGTTAAATAGTGCTGGAAGCTGTAGATCACCCCATTTGGGACTTGTCTGGAAGACAACAGTTTTCAATTATAAAATTCAAATAAATCCATTTAGTTTAATGAACCTCTGGAAATCTGTGGTGTAGACCATGTGCTGGAGTGCAGTTGTTCTCATCCCAGGGGCCTTGGCTAAACTTTTCCATTATGCTCTCTTGAAACGTAGCTGCTTGTAAGGTCTCGCAGGGTGGGACAGCAGTTGGGAGGAAGAATAATTGTTCAACTGCCTGAGGCTCTTTTTCCATACAGGATATTTTTACACCTATAAAAATAAGGGGGGAAAAAAATCGAACTAACCAAATCCTGATTTTCAGAAAGGATCAGATTTTGTTTCCTCCTTTAGGCGTTTTATGCTGATTAACTCAGAGGCTTCAATACTAGTAAAGTGCCTTCAATAAACAGTTTCAAAATGCATGTTTGATCTTTGATGTGAAGAAAAACTTCACTGAAGGGGTTAAACTCTGGAACAGGCTGCCCACCCCCTGGTGGTATTTAAAAGCCATTTAGACTTGGTGCTGAGGGACATGGTTTAGTGGTGGGATTGGCAGTGCTGGGTTGGACTTGATTAACTAAAAGGTCTCTTCCAACCAAAACCAGTCTATGATCATAGGTGGTACTTGACATTTTCACTACAAGGCCCAGTCCCTGAAATTATCAGGATGAGAGCCAGTGTTTAATGGTCTGTTTCCCTGTACAGCTTTTAGGGGAGGAAAAGGTAGTAACAAACGAGTGCATTTTCTGATGGTGTTTCTTTTTTGCTGAGCACTTACCTGCACCTTCTGTACATCTGTGGAGTCAACACTTGATCCTCCCAACAACTTGCACTTCAGTGCTGCTGAATAACCGTGTCTGGTTACGGTTGCCTCTGCTGGACAGCTGAGATGTGGACAGATGCTCTATCTCATCTCAAGTTATTTTGTTCCTT
The DNA here is from genome assembly GCA_033439905.1 of Ceryle rudis. Classification (NCBI taxonomy): domain Eukaryota; kingdom Metazoa; phylum Chordata; class Aves; order Coraciiformes; family Cerylidae; genus Ceryle; species Ceryle rudis. Next base: position 8,770 of record JAAGNO010010926.1, read on the forward strand.
TTCCCTCTCGTCTGGACCTCTTCTCTTTGATTCACCTGTTGTTGTTTCTCGTCTGTTAAGAGTTCCTGCCACGAGGAGCGGGCGCTGGCCGTGAGTGTGAGCGCTGGCTCTCAGCGGGGCGGCTCTGCCTGCTTGGCCTTGGGGTGTTAGTGCACTCTGAGCGTCCAGTAATGATCCCAACGCTCTAAACCCAAACGAGAAAGTAAGTACTATAATTGGTGAGTGGCCACGGCCATCAGCAAGAGGTGCTTTATGAAAAGTAACTAGATTCTAATGGGTTTCTTTTTACTCTGATTTTTTTTTTTTTCCTTTTTAATACTGAAGTCTCCTTGGCACCTTGCAGCTGTTTCCTGCAGAGAGGAGACTGGTCTTTCTAGACATCCACAATGCTCTGCTTAAATGATTATTTGTTGCTTCTAGCAACTGCCTTCTTCACTTAACTCCACAAATCCTTTGCTGCTCAAAAATTATCTGTGTTGGCTAAGGCCGTACTTTGATTTTATTTTTTTTTTGTACCTTACAGAGGCTTTGTATTCTGGTTTGTGTTTTGGGTCCTTGGGATGTTGTAAAATGGAGAAGAAATAAAAATCCCTTATCTAATTTTCATTCCTGAAGAGTAACTTTGATATTTTTAGTGGCTGTACTATTAATTTTATTGTCCAGAGTGATGCAAGTATATCAAATACATTGTGAAGTGTATTCAGGAGAGGATTTCTAATACTGGTACGTAGCACCTACCCAGCACTCGTCATCTGCAGGTTCACACACAGGCCCCTGGAGACAAGACAGACATTGAGGTGCTGGACCGAATTCAGAGAAGGGTGACCAAGCTGGCGAAGGGCCTGGAGAACAAGTCCTGTGAGGAGAGGCTGAGGGAATTGGGATGGTGTAGTTTGGAGGAGGCTGAGGGGAGATCTTGCTCTCAACAGCTCCCTGAAAGGAGGTTGCAGGGAGGTGGGTGCTGCTGCCTCTTTCAGGACAAGAGGAAATGGCCTGTAGTTGCACCAGGGAAGGTTTAGATTGGATATTAGCAAGAATTTCTTTACTGAAAGAGTAGTCAGGAGCTGGAACAGGCTGCCCAGGGAGGTGGAGTCGTCACCATCCCTGGAGGTGTTCAAAAATCATGTAGATGAAGCACTTCAGGACATGCTGATGGGATAGTGAGGTGTTGGCAGTTGGACGTGGTGATCTTAGAGGTCTTCTCCAACCATTCTGTTGAACAAAAATTTTTATTTTCCTTGCAGGAGGAAAAGGTTACAAGATAAGCGAGTCCTGTAAGCTGGTCACGCTTGGCCAGGCTTGGTCAGGCTTGGCGTAGCCTTGGCTTTCACCAAGCCGAGCAGTGTTGTGGGCAGCAGGTACCCCAAGCTGGCTGTATTGCTGTCACTTCAGAGGTGTTTCAAAGTGAGCAACTGGCAGGCTTAACAAGGCAAATGATCCTTTGCAGAGCACAGGGTGGCAGCAAGTTTATTGTGGATTGCTGGTAACTTTGATCCCCCCTCAGTGATTCAGGATTTTGTTCAATTACACTTCACTAAAAGATTCATTTTTCTGATCAGATGAGAACTATTTAAATTTGATCTGCTTGCCTTTTTTTGTGTGTGTGTCTGTTGATGTTTCTCACGCTCTTTAATGAGTGTTTTCATTTGAATAAGCGATGCTGAGAGAAGGCAAGTGAATTACACACTTAAAAAAAACTATCCAAAAGTGAGGGAAGATTCTTCCAGGATTTCCCAGCTGCACCTGTGCATCACCTAATGCTCTTTTTCTGCCTTTATCCACAAATATTTGCATACATCTGCTCTGATATTTTGGAGCAAGGGAGGAGGAACTCCCCAGGGACATGCCGGTGATGAACAACAACAGTCAGAAGCAGAGGGGACTTGAACCCACATCTCCTCTTAGCCTCTTGCAGGTGCTACCTTTGCATTCCCGTTCCAAACGGCAGCTTTCTGTTTTACACGCAGTGTCTGCTCCTCATTTTTGCCTAATAAAAAAAAAAAAATCCACAGAAGCATAAAGCCCACATACTGCTACTACAGTGTTCTCCCTGTGAACCAAATTCTTTAGCCAGGAAATTGATAATTAAGACTCCGTTTACTATCCATAGCTTAGCAATAATCATACTTAACAGGGCTGCCCTTGGGGTAGGTAAAATAGGCAGGCAGTTATCCACCCAACCTAGCTGGAGGCATCAAAAAAAAGGGGCAAATTTGCAGAAATGAAACATTTATTGTTCATTACGGTGAGCTGTTTTCTCTTAAAATTGACAGTTAATCTAATTTTCTTGGCATTTTATTGGGCAGGTAGGAAGCTAATAGTGGGCTGGCAAAAAAAAAAAATTACTCATCCGCCCTGGAAAAGAGACTAAAAGTCCTTGGTAATACAGTTTGTGGGGGGAAATGTGAGACTTTTCAGTGTAAACAGAAATTTTTGTTGAGTCTCGAATGTGATTCCCGCTGGAGCTGTAATTTTGAGGTAGGTGCCTGTAAATGGATAGTCTTAAAAGGTTGTTGTTAACTTTCTTTTTGCCACAGTGCAAAATACGGGAGCGAGAGAGGCCACTAAATGCAGAATTTGGTGGAAAAAAAACTGTAGTGAAGGAAGGACAGCCTCAGGGTACTAGGTGAAGCAGGAGTGGTGTGGATTGCAGCCTGGATTCGGGTTCAGGGGACTGTCAGCTTGTGTGGTACAAGCACATCCAGCACATTGCAAA
>JAAGNO010010927.1:10696-23884 GCA_033439905.1 Ceryle rudis
TTATATATATACTGAATTAAAGCTTGTATTTATAACTGAATCCAAGAGCATTGTTGTAATAACTTCTATTTTCCTCCAGTAGTCCATAGCAAAATAGTTTTCTTTACTTTATGGTCTTTCAGAATTAACATACTTGCTCAGTTTTGATTCAGGTCATCAGGATGCTTATGTATGCATAGAATTTACCGATTGATTTTGATAAAAATTGCACAAAAATTAATCTTCTCTTTCTTCTCCCTCTCCCCTCAAAATGCCAACCATGCTGCAACATCTTCTTTTTTAAAATGCATGTGTATAAAGTATGGAGAGATAAGGTCAAAACCAGCTGGTAGCCGTGAATTAAATTCTGTCTAGAAACAGTGAGCTGAAGATACAGAAAGGAAAAGCATAACAGTACTACTAAGAATGTTTCTTTTTGGTTCACCATCTCTTTTAAAAGAACAAAACAGCTACTTAAACAGGATGTAGATAACATCATGCCAAACGTCCCTTTGTAAACATCATCCAAGGAGACAGAGATTAGCTGCTTCCTTTATGGGATATCTCTTGGTTAGCAGCAAGAGGCAAGACACCACTCACTAGAAATATAATAAGTGTATTGTTTTAACCTTTTAGAATTGGTTTCACAGATAAAATGTTGAGGTTATAACAATCCCTTTGAAAGTATCATAGGATGAAAGTTGGGCTCACGGAAGTGTTTTGTTTTGTTTAATATTTACTTAATTTTATTCTCTTTAGCAAATATCACCTAAAATTACAGTTCTCCTTCGAGCTGGAAAGAAATGTAGACATGATTTCCATGTGGATTGTTTCTGACAGAGCTGCTTCAAAATTTCCAAACTGATTGGGCAAAATTTAATTTCGCTGCTGGAGCGTTCAAGGCCAGCATTAATGATTTTGCCCTTGTTGTCTGCAGTGACAAAATCAGTCATAGGAATTGTATGAAGAATCAGAAATGACAGTTGAGGTGAGGAGAAGTGAGGACTAATCACAGGGGGTTTGTAGTATGTGGGTGTGTAGGAAATGGTGTTTGTCCACCCTTTCTGATCTCGTCTGCAGGGCAGGAACTTTTTCCATGGTGATTTCACCCTGAACTGTAAGGTTGTGCTCATTTGAACTGACCACTGGATTGAGTGCTGAAAGTGTAAGTGGACCTGATAGCCTCATTGACAAGACCCATACTTCTCTGCTGAGGGGCTGTCTTTCCTTTTCAATTGCTTTATGGGAAATGCTCTCTTCCCTTCTTACCAGGTTTTGCTTGCCACTCTCTGTTTCTCTTGGTATGCTCAGTATGTGAGTCAGCTGGGGAAGAAAGAAAGTGAGAGAAGGGGAGAGGGAAGGAAGAGATCTTCCCTCAAACCCATTCCAGCATTTCATCCGAGCCCTTGGTGCCAGGGGATCAGAAGCAGAGCAAGGCTAAGAACAAAGGCAGTATGGGTACACATAATAGCACTGGCTGCCAAAGGCTTTCTGTCTTCTGTTGTTATTGATACAAGAATTAACAGTAGGGTGACTTATTTAAAAGGAAAAAGAGAGTCTTTGTTGTGGGCTGAAAACAGTAAGTTTACCTGCCATATGTGTGCACGAAGGGAAAGATTAGTCTTTCTAGGACTCCATTTGTCACTTGTGCTCTCTTATTCTCAGTTAATCTGTATAATTATGTCTTGCCCTGAAGGCTGTTTGTTCAGTATGTACTCCAGAAGGAAAGGTGGTTGACTGAAGAATTTAATAACTTTTCAGTTGAACAGAATTGATATTTCATAACATATTTGGAGCTAGTTACAAAAAAGTCCTGATTTTTTCAAAGCTATTTACAGAAATGGTTACACACAACAGTACTTTGCTGAATTTCTACTTAGTCCATCAAGAATATCAACAGCATAGGTCTATTCAGTGATCAGTCTCTATAGTTCTTAGAGTTATTAAGAGTGAATGGAGAAAATACCTTGAAGAGGTGGGTGACCAAAATACCAGCAAAATTGTGCTCAAACTCTTTATGGGAGAATACTTAACACTCCTATGTTGATACCATCAGACTTCTACTTACATGAAGGGAATTCAAAACCTATTCCTTAGTTTGCTGGATGTAATAGACACTTTGCAATAAACCATGCTGGGAACAGGATCAGGCAGGTGAATACAATAAAGAAAATTTTGAGTAAGCAGAGAGATAATGGACCACCTTTGTCTGTGGTCCTTTGTGGCTAGATGTAAAATGACTATGAGAAAATGTCTACAACTTAGACTTAAAATGATGCAGGTTGTCCTGAACTTCTAAAGTCTTTTATTTTCTCCCAGTTTTAGATCTCCTTACCCTCATGGCTTTAAAGCAATGTGTTTATGTTTTTCCTGTTTTAAAGGACCAATCAGAATAGTAGTATTGTCAAGCATTCCTGTCACTTTTCTGGACTAGAAGCATTATCTATTGCTGGCTTCATTTTTAGTCAGGGAGGGTAGCTATAGCAGTACTGAACAGAATGTAATTGTGAATATATACCAAAATCAATGTTCAGTACATAACAATAATTACATCATTTGAAAGTATTTAAACACCAATTCAGCAAACACTTATAAACCCCCTCTTATTTTAAAATGACAAACAGGGACAGGCTGAAAATTCATATGCTGAAAATTCATTTGGTTTGAAAGAAGTCCTTATTTGTTAGGAATTCCTCATGGGGCAATATTAAAGTGTAATACTAGATTAAAGCCCGAGTACATTGTTAGGTTCAGGAACTTAGTCTCTAATTATAGGTATCCCTTTGAACATCAACGTAGAAAACAATGCACAATTTTCAAGATATGCTGAGCAGCTTTGGTGCTAAGATTTCTTATAGTCAGGCTCCCAGGGGGTTAGGTAAATTATCCAAAACTTTTTGTAGCCTCAAATAGATGTTTTTTTCAAAATCATTAGTTTGCAGCTTTTTATTTTCTTCCTTCAGTCATCTCTAAAAGAGAATTAACCTTTCTTTAACACTTTTGAAAGCCTCTAAAGTCCTGCATTATAAACATAATAATAATAAACAGTGAAGTCTTGCAACAACCTGAAGACAATACAGTAGTGAAAGCTGGAGATTCTTTTTATGTCTGAAAAGTGGTTATTTGGGTGTGTTTTCTCTCTTCCTATCTACCTGTTCTATTTTATTCCTTCTTTGGAATTTTGAACAGAAGTGTTGTTCATATTTGTTCAGGATGACTCACAGGTTTTAAAAAAAAAAGGTTTTGTGCTATTTCTTTTTCACATACAAGCACATTTTAAAATTTGAATTTAAACTTAGTGGTATCTGCCTTTGAAAGGTCAGAAAACAAAGAGGATGAGGGAAAAACATTAATAAATTGTGTGACTAATGAGTCAGAGTAACTGACTTAATGCAGATTGGTTTACATCACTTTTAAGAATATGCCAAACACTTTTATTTTCAGCGTCAGTTACAGAATGCTATTTAAGAATGTGGACAAAAAAAAAAAAGTTTAATGTGTGTTTCCATAGTAGAGAGAAATGGCAATAGAGAAGGAAAATTGTTCTTAAATGGACATCTCAGATTCTACCAATATTCAAATCACTATTTTACAAGGTACAAACTATTTGTATTCAGACATGAAGGTTGCTTAAGTGCTTTTGTCTCAGTCTGTGGTTGTGACAATGAAAAAATAGTTCTGACTCTTAAGCAACATAGGTGTGTAGATCTCTCAGCTTCTTTGTAGAATAGGTGGCAAAAAATAGATAATAGCACCCTGTAGGAGTAATTGCTGATTGAGATTCAGAACCTTAAACCTCTTTCTGCTAGCTTTTATGATTTCTCTGGCACATGGTGTATTTCTGAAGTAGTTACTGGGGATTCATTTTGACCCACCAGTGGGAAGCATTCACATGCCATGCTGACTTTACGACATCGTTCATCACCATTAGAAGTTGGGCAAGTATATAGATGTGCTAGACCATTTAATTTTCATACAAATTTCCAAGGCTGTGTTACACTAATAGTTGTGGTGATGATGATCATATAAACAGGTATAATTTTAATGTTTGACATGCTTTCACAGGAAATTGTTCCCTTGGAGCTGTGTAGATTGCAGAATATGCTTAGTTGTACCACACAGAACTGAAAGAGCTATTTCATTGATTTTTTTTTCTTTTTTTTTTCACATTTTATTCTAACTGCTTGTATTTACTTATACACAGTTCAAGATAATATCCAGACACTATTCAAGCATTGATTGTATGCCTCAACACTACTTTCACCATTTACCTCATTCTTCTGTTCCTTGAACTCTAATCTCAGTGTTTTTGGAAGCATCAGGAATAGGAGGAAATTCAGGACATCACTCCAATATCTAAAAAGCTTATTTCAATCATGTGCCTTCTCGCTTTCATTTTTCTACCATTTATGTATAAACAGGAACATATTGGGTTTGTGTTGGTTTTTCTTTAATTTTATCTGTTGTCAAAATATTTGCTTTTCACTTTTTATTTATTTAATTTTTTAATCTCATCTGTCTCTTTGTCTTTCACAAGGCAAATTATTTAACAAATGTTTATTCAAAGTGCTCTGCAATTAGTTTATGGAATATGTTTCTAAAAACAACAAAAAGTTGTGCTGTCTTTTGGCTGATTTAATACCATGCTTTTTGCAAGCTCAATTCTTTTAATCTTTTTGATACTATGAAGAATTGCTTAATGGAATCTTTTAATTTGAAGATGTTTAACTTTATTAAATCTCTGTCAGTTGTATTTTTTTCTTCCATGACCATATGGTGGTAATTTCTGATTTTCTCACAGTTTTAATGTAGTTAATCACACAGAACCTGGGGTAGCCAGGGAACTACCAACATTGTCATTTTACTAATGGACAACTGTTCGGGAAGACTGACATATCAGTCCATAGAGAATTTTGTCTTCCAAGTGCTTTAGATCCAAGTTAAAATTCTTAATACTCTGACATCTTCCTTAATCTGGTGGCATCTAAGGCTCTCTTTCTGGACAGGCTAGTAAGACCCCAGCAAACAAGATCCATAGGCTGTTTGCTCTTTGTCTATGTTGCTTGAAAAGCTTGGTCCAAGGACTGCTTAATATTAAATATAACAGAAATTGGACCTAGTTTCTCCCTTTCCCAAGTGTTCTGGTAGATGGCTATGTAAATGTCTGTTGTGTATTCCCTGTGCACTCAAGGCTTTTTAATTATTGAATAGAAGAGAGTGAGACCACCCTTACCTTTTAAATATCCTGTAGCTTGGCATTTAAGACATTTTTCCACAGAGATGTTGGAGGTTAGTTTTAAATTTCCACAGTGGAAGGAAATGATCTTAGGTGTCTCATATAACGATATAATGAGTGCTAGAGCACTCTCTGAGTGAGAGAATCTCTATGAGGGCTCCTAGCATCTGAGCCACTGAATTTAAATATGTCACAAAAACTTCCCTGCCCTTTGGAGGGAACCTGTCTTGAGGAGAGATTCCAGAACCTCAAGTAAGAGAAGTGTCTCCCTTCTATCAAAGACCACTGTGCACTTCAGATGATGTAATTTAAAATACAAACACTCGGGAATTATTACTATGTTCAGCTGCCTCCAGCTCAGAATGCAGTCTGTTGTGAACCTGAGTAGTTTAAGGTTCTGGATTCTCCTCCATGGTCAAGCACCCAAAATTGGCTTGTTGCTGCTCCTAACTTGTAGTCAACACTGTGCTTCACTGGATCTGAACTGCATGACATGGTCAAAGTCACAAAATGAAGCTGTGGAAAAGCAGAATACTTAATTTAGATGTCAAAAATCTGATGCTAGCATCTTAACCAAGAGCCAGACGTCCTTTCTCAAATATTTCATCATAATCCGATAAATGTGTCATAAATGTACTGTTGACTTACACTTCCATCTTGCTTGCTTGCTTCTGTCTTGCTTCCATCACTTGCTTGCATTGCAATTGTATTGCTACTGTTTGAAAGTACCATCTTCTTTAACTGTGTAATTGCAGCGATTGCTCAGTTTGCTTTATCTGTATTTATTTCTATAGCAACCAGAATAAAAGCACTCTCTAGCCCATCCCATGTAAAAAGGTCTTAGAGTTTCATCTTCTCTCCTTCCATTTTATGCTTGTGCTGAATGAATGCATGTGATACAATGGAAATTGTGTGCTTTGGTTTGGTTGAAGGCTGCTCACATTAGTGAGAGTGGAAAACTGACTTATACTGGAACACTTATTTTAATAAAGGAAATAAAATTTTTGATCTGCTTTCAGGACTCAAAACATGTGCACGCTCTTTCCAGCTTCATTCACACCCTCTTCGTAGAGTATCTCACCAGCTAGGAAGAGGAGCAATGCTTGTAAGGAGCAAGTAAGTTCCAACATGAGACAGGTGCTCAAACTGCATATTCTAATGTTAGAAGTTGAATCATTACCTTTTGTAAGCCTCAGTGAGGCCTTGTCTACGCTAATATTTTCTACTAGACCTTGCTTAATTGTAATGTCTGAGATCACTAACATAAATATCCTCAGTCATGAACATAGCTTCACCCCAGTTTTCATCTCTGCATCCTGCTCCTTCCATTAACTACAGCAGTAGGGCTTTCTGCTACCCTCAGTTTTACCCTCTGAAGCATAGAGGAAATCTGAATGGTCTTGTGGTTATTCATAGACACGATACCCACAGGCTGAAGGGAGAGAACCATATGCCATCCATGCATGAGCAGTTATTTTAGTTCATTATTTTATTATGAATAATACTGTATTTAGTTTTCTTCCTTTAAGCTCCAGTTGCTAACATTGCATTGTTTGATGAGGTTCTGTTTTGTTGTTGGATTTCTAATTAATAAATTTCTTAATACATAGGAAAACTCTAAAGCCTAACTGAAGAGGTTAGTGAGTGGTTCTGTTAACATCAAAACTAAAGTAGTATGATTTCTGTCACATGAATTTTCTTGCACTCAGGCTGCAGTCTGGCATCTACAGTTGTCCACCTATTTTCACAACATTTGTATTACATTACCTTTAAGATCAATACCTTTCAGTTAGATTATCTTTGAGACCAATGCTTTGTGTCCAGTTTTGCTACAGTTTGCCAACAGGTTCAAAAGTTACTACTTGCACGCACGTGCAGGCACTCATACATGCCCACCGTGATTGCACAAGTTTCATTTCCTTAGGAAACCTGACTGAAAACAAGAGGCAAAACCACAGAACTCAAAATTGTGTCTCCTAATCCAATATGCTATTCACATTCCAGCAAGTGAAAAAAAAATGGTGTATTTATTTTCCCCTGTAAGTTCTACGGGTAAAAAGCAGCCTGATCCACTGCTTATTGGGCTTTAATGCAGGAAATCTTGATTCCTTTGCTTGCTATTAGGCAGTTGTGTAATTTTGGTCAAATTCTCATCTCTCATTTCCCCTTTTGCCTGTTTAGACACAGTTGGGTCAGGCAGAATAAGCACTTTGTCCATGTCTTTACAATGCTTAGCGTGCTGATACCCATGAAAGACTCTAAAATACCAGTTCAAATACATAGTGCAGCATTCCTCTAATAAATTATTGTATAATTAACCAGAACAGAAAAAACATCTGAGGACTTCAGTCACCAATACACCAGAAAACAGAGCTGTTCACAGCTAACTTTTTGAAATCTTACTGCAGATAAGAGGGGATTTTTTTTAACTGACTCTATGGACAAATTTTAACTGGTACATCTTTTTCTGAATCATTTATACATAGGAAAAATAAAACACAAATTAATTACTCTATGACAACTTAATCCAAATTACTAATTTCTTTTACTCTTAAGCACTCTTCTTAAGGATTCTTCAGCACTTGTTTCTTTGCTGTTTGGAAAACACAAGGAACCTAAGAGTAAATTACAGTCTTACTATTTCTCCTTTTTCTAAATTGAGAATGAAAACTACATTGAGAAATTCTGTCTAGTTTTGACATTGCTAGTGGTACACGTGCTGATAACTGTAGTAGATTTCTTTTAAGTGAGTACCAGAGAGCTATAAAAGCCTGTCTTGCTCAGTACTTTACTGTAAACAGACCAAGGGATGGCTTCTGTGATGAGAGTAAGCATGCACCACACCCTAGATTCAGTTACATCAGAAAAAGTGACAGGTTTTCATTCACACTGCCTCTCTGAGATGGTGTTTACCGCTGCTTTTCTTTCAGCACAAATCCATTAAATAATGGATTTGTACCTCAAGTTTAACGTCTACAGATAAGGGTTCTGGACCGTTAAAAAGCCATCCTTGGCTTAAACATAACTGATGTTGTCTCATTTTGCATGAAAGATGTCTTCTGTGGTTTGGACTAATACAACAGTGATCCCACAAAGTCTGTGCAAATCACGAGGAACAGTCATTGAGCTTAGTTTGCATTAGATGTCCATCATTCTCAGTTTATGTTAAATCAGTAATAAGTTTTATATTGACAAAGCTACTTCCTTCCTCCACTTACTTTTAGGTCTCCTTCTCATGTACAGTGTATACCTATTCCTCTTTCATGCACTATTCTAGGAATTTCCACTGTTCAGAATCTTCTGATTTAATTTCCTACCTGATTGATAACTAATTTTAATTTGTTCCTGATTCATAAAAGGAATTTTAAGAAAAAATACTTTGACAACATATGACTAGTATACACAGCATCACTTAGTGGCCAAGTACTAAAAAAAATCCCCTTTAAGCTGGCTTTAACTGATGCTCTATGCAAATTAGCAGGAAACACAGTAGCAATGAGTACAGTTAAGCTGATGAATGTTGTGATGATGATGTTGTCTGTGCTAGGTACATGAGAGCTGTCATTCTGGAACACATCGGTGCTCTTTCAACCTCAAACTTGCATTGGTATAGTACATTAAATACTTTGAGCAAGACTAAATGTAAAGAAATTTTCCTTTGGGGCTTAATTCTATTTCCACTTCTTTTTTTAATCTTTTTGGGTTTTTTTAATGCCTTGCATTAAATCTTCGAATTAGCACATTGTGCGAATTGTGTGCAATAACTACAGAACACGTTTTTTAAAAAACAGTAATGCCTCTGTACATCGAAAATTACAGCAGAAACATCAGGAAACGGGTGTCAAGGAAAGCATATAAAATACACAATGTGGATGTTTTCTGTAACTTAGATATATGACACTTGTACCTACACAGCTGTATGTGGAATAAAGAAGGCTCTTTTTCAGGGTAGGACAAGAGAGATACGACTTACATTTTTAGAACAAATACTTACAATTTAAATAAGTGACGTTGCTGTGGGAAAAGCTTCAGATAATAAGTAAGGGAAATAACTTGGCAGCATAGAAAATGTTACTTAACATTGTTTTTAAAAAATAGCATAGATATTTATCCTTTCTTATCAGCATATTTATGAACAAAACTGAGCTTTGCACATTTATAAAATCTGGCTAGTAGCTTCCTGATTCTGCCATTCATTAAACATTTGTTATTAAACTTACTACATCTATTAAAATGACTCATGTATGTAGAATTTCAATAACATCCTGGTTGCCAGGGTACATGTGATCATTCTAACGTATAAAATATATGTTAGAAAGAGATTTTAAAAAATATATAATGGATGAATGTGTAGTTTTTTTAATTCAACAGATGTTTCTGACAGTAGTTAATTGTGCAGAACAGCATGACATTTTATGCCTACAATTATTGAATGGTTTTGTACACAATCCCTAACTGACACATATGACTTTTTTTTTCCATTTCAATAAACAACTTTTTATTTATGCCGTAGGTGTGTGATACAATAGTTTGGGTGATTTTCCTTGACTTATTTTTTCCCCCACTGGCCTACTCTGTCAGTACTGCTCCCTGCTTATATTTGGGTTTTGTCTTCGTTTCAGGCTTCTAGCCTTTTCTGAGGACCAGTACAAAAACATTACCTCATTGATATATGCTTCCATGTCTTCATCTTAGAACATCAGGCTTGTTTATGCACATGGTACTATGTTTACCCCAGCATGAAATGTTTTGTTGCAGAGATTGGGGAGATTTGCAGGCACTGTCACTCCACCATTAGTCCAACCTTCTCTAGAACTTACACTCATGGATAAGGTGACACACGCTAAGCTCTAAGACCAGAGCTGTCTCTGCCACGCTGCTTTTTAATTTTGAAATGTGAAAAACCTGTGTTAAAAGAACACTAAACCTGCAAAGTGATGGGGTTGGCAGATGAGGAGACTGGTATTCATGCTACGTATAAAACTAGAGGTGGGTTAAATAATTATTTTTTTTTCCAGTTCCTGTTGCAAAATCAAAACAATCAGGAAATACAAAAGTACAGTCATTTGAAGTTAGTCCAAAATACATTCTTTTTTTTTTTTTTTTCCCCCTAACTCAAAATATATTTTTCTTCATTTGGAATCCCTAAAAATACTTAATTAAGAGTCATTAAAAAATATATTAATTTATTCCATGTAACATTTGTGTCCTTTCAATTGTTTTTAATTTAGCTCATTAATGGAAGAAGGCATGATTTTTCAAAACGAAACATCAGAAATATGTCTTCATTTATGAAACATAAACTTTTGCCTTAATAATAGCAAATGCCTGTGGTTTAATACTTTACACTTCTTAGTGATATAAGATTCAACTAGTTTTTGCAAATAGTACAGTGGAAAAAAACATTTTTGATTATTAAAAAAACTCCCTAGATTTATATAAATCTTTACTTTAGTATCTAGGTTAACATGCATCATTAGACAGTCTTTACCTAAATAAGAACATATTATTACTACAGGACTCCTGCCTAATGACTGTGCCTTGAGTGCACAAGATAATCAATGCTCGCTAATTATTGAAATCACCATATTGCAAGGGAGGAAGCTAGATAAAAGGAAGGTAACAAGTGGTATTGAAAGGGAAAGTGCTGTTACAAGAGTATGATTATTGGAGCTCTTCAAGGGTTAGTACTTCAACAGCTCTTATTTAATAATTTCATTAATAAGCTTAGTATAGACATACAAGAGTGTGTTAATTGAGTTTGCCAGTAGCAAAAACTACATCTATCATTAACCCAGAAGGCAGCTGCAATATCCAGGAAGACCTGGATGACTGTAAGGACTGGAATAATATACAAGGGATTAAATGTAACAGTATGAGTACTCTTTGAGACTGATTCTGTTAATTTGTGAGCTCACTGACTGGAAACAGCTGTGGTGGGGACAGGTGTAGTGAGTGGTTGATCACAGAATGATTCATGAGTCACTGGTGTGATTTGTCTGTGGAAGAGGTAAGTGTATTGGGTGATGTTGGTTACAGCAATGTGGGAAAGTAGTTGGTTATTTGATATGCAGGAGCTTTCTCATCTACAGCCATACATTCTTGGCATCCAAGCTCAAGAAAGATGAATTCAGAGTGAAATGAATGTTGTGGAAGGAGGTGCTCTGTTTCTCTGCTATAAGGTAGTGGTAGGACTAGAGGGAATGGATTAAAATTAGAGATGGGTCAATTAGGATTGGATGTTAGGAAGAAGTTCTTCACCCTGAGGGTGGTGAGACACTGGAACAGGTTGCCCAGAGAGGTGGTGGAAGCCCCATCCCTGGAAGTTTTTAAGGCCAGGCTTGATAGGACTCTGAGCAGCCTGATCTAGTGGGAGATGTCTCTGTGCATGGCAGGGGGGTTGGAACTAAATGATCTTTAAGGTCCCTTCCAACCCTGATGATTCTATGATTCCAACCTGTCATAAAATCTTTGTTCTTTTAGCTGAATATAAGTTATTTTAAAGGAAAACATTAGCAAAAGGACAGATAGCAACTTCCCATGAATAAATTCAGACTGAGCATTAGAAGTTTCTGTCAAAATGGTCAGTAAAATCCAGAGGTGGCTGGGTTATGGCTTCTATTATGAACAAGCAATTCAATAATCCTTAAAACTAATTTGGAACATTTAGGAAAAGGATTAGATTATGTGGTTGGCTGCAATTGCAGGAAATTAGTTTCAGTGACCCGTAGCATAATTTAGGTCTGATAGTTGCATGGCCCTATGAACAGTTTGCTGTTCTCTGCAGTATATGACTCTATGAATTATTTACAGTTTATTGCAGTCTGCACTGAATACAGAGTAATTAGCTTCCATTTTACAATTTCTCTTATTAGTACTTAATTCATTTTAGTAAAGGTTGAAAGAAAAACTGTTTATGTTGTATATATGGAGTACTGAGAGTAAAACGCAAACAGTTAAATCAAGTAACACTGAGTACTCCAGCATTGCAGTTCTTGTCTCCTGCCTCGTACCTGTACGTCTGACAGTGAGACTCTGTTGTCAACTAAGTCAGCAAACAGATCTGCCTCATTTGTGCACATTTCATTTCTTTCTAACATAAATCAGGCAAGTCCTCCAGTTTACAGAATGACTAACAAACTATTGCTCTGGTTTAACCTAGAAGAGGGACATGCACTGCTGCATGAATCCAGGAACAATCAACCTGAATTGCTCCGTAAGCCACAGTATCATAGAATGATGACTTCTGGGTATGTCTGAGTCAGACACTAGATGTGTGACCATTGCTTGGGTAGACAAAAGAGTTGCTGTGATTGCTGTTTGGTAAAAGTCAGTACAAAATTATCATATGAAACAAGTTTTAACCAGGACAGGCAAATCCACACCATCATCTTGGTGAATTTAAGCGTGAAAACATTTATATCCACAGGTACTGTGCATAGGTTGATCCTATTATTTAATCTTCTTCGTCTACAGAAATGTAGAATGTAATTTAACACAGAAAATACAATTAATTTTCTCTTGGTTTTATTCTCAGAAATGGTTCCATTGCTGTAGCTGAAATTTACAGAAATACCCAGCTATTGGGAAATAGTAGCATGAAGAATTTCAGCCCAAATAGTTGCAGGTAGAAACAAGAAAAAGTAAGTTCCTATTATGGAGAATTATAAGCATTGTAACACTTACAAAATGCTAACCCTGTAAGTAGTGCCCTACTTAAAAAAAAAAGAAAAAAAGCAGGAATGTTGTTTTTAAACTGTGGGTTTACTCTGTCTGTACATGCTCTGCTTTGATTTTGACCAGCCTATGTGAGTGCTTCTAAAACCTGTGATATGATAGGGTGTTTTTAAAGTGTGCTTCTGGGAAAGCTTTGTGTTTTCCCATCATGGAGGTTCCATTATAACAAGTTAAATTCAAGATATACTTTTTGTTTAGTAGCTTTCCTTCTAAAAGTTCCATTTAAATGGAATATA
>JAAGNO010010928.1:0-10166 GCA_033439905.1 Ceryle rudis
TGGGAGGTGTTTGGAGAGAGGTTGCCAGTAAAGACTGAGGAAAAAAAGTCATTGAGAACCTCAGCCTTCTCTTCATCCGTTGTCATTAGCTTCCTGTTCTTGTTCTTCAGGGGGGGTATGCTTTCTTTCACTTTCCTTTTTTCATTGATGTACCTGTAGAAGCCCTTCTTGTTGTTTTCTGTGCCCCTTGCCAAGTTCAGTTCGAACCATGCCTTGGTCTTCCTGACCTCATTCCTACACAATCAGGCAGCATCTCTGTATTCTTCCCAGGATACGCATCCCTGTTTCCAATGTCTGTGCAGCTCGCTCTTACTTTTTAGCTTGACTGTCAGGTCGTGACTCAGACATTCTGGTCTATTCCCTTTCCTGCTCGATTTCTTACATTTAGGGATTGAGAGCTCTTGTGTTCTGTGGAAAGTATCTTTGAAGATCTGCCAGCTTTGTTCTGCTCCCTTTTCCCTTAGGATCATTTCCCAGGGTGTTAATTAACTCCTTGAGGAGATGGAAGTTTACCTTAATAAAATTCAGGGTCCTGACTATACTCCTTGACTGATTTGTGACCCTTAGTAGTGCAAATTCCACCAGCACATGGTTACTGCTGCCCAGGCTGCCTCCAATCTTGAGATCCTTGACCGGTTCACCTGCATTGGTGACCAGTAGATCCAGTATTGCATTCCTTCGGGTAGGGATGTCTATTTCTTATCCCAGGAAGTTATCATCAAGGCACTCCAGGAGCCTTCTTGACTGCCTACTGCTGTCTGTGTTACTTTTCCAGCAAATGTCAGGGTGATTGAAGTCCCGCAGCATTCAAACACATATATATGATTCAGGCATCTAAGGTATAGGCATTGCCAGGGTGTAATGTGCAGGACAGATTTCTAAAGCAGAATAATCATGGATATAAACAGTTTCTAGATAAGAAAGCCCAGATGCAGATGTCAATGTCTACAATATCCTGCATTTGGATGTGAATAATCACACCAGAGGTTTCCCTAGGAAAAAAATTTCCCTGGGATCTCCCCCAGAAAATTGCTCAAATATTAATTTCATTGTTAAAATATGCATCCAAGTTCTGATACGAATATTTCTGGCTTCAGCTTTCTTCCAGTGCTGGCAGAAAGCTTTTGGACTTTGGGAAAAAAAAAATAAAACAAAAACCAAAAACCAGAGAATTTTAAGAAGAGGCAATAATTCCTTCAGGAAATGTTTCCAGTTTTTCTATATTTGTTAATAAATGTCCTTCCTTGGCTGTTGCCTCCTGTTATGACTTTGTTCACTTTGTCCTTATGTGGTGATTATGGATTGTCATTATGTCACCTTGTAACCTTTTCTGAGATGCTGCTGATGGAACCTTTTAAGCTTTTTATGAACAGAAGTTTTTCAGATCATATGTTATTCCTGCAGTTTTCTACTGAATTTCCAAAACTTTCCAGTATTGTTAGTGAAACATGAACTCTGGAAATAAACACTATTTTTTCCCAAATTAGTGGAGATTGTTGAGTAGCAGAACATTATACTGCTAACATATTATTTATTCATCTTATATTCTTTGTGTTGTCCTTGTGCTCCATCAGTTATGATTTTATATTTTGCTTGCAGATCATGGATAAAATATATTGAATATCAGTATTCAAGTAGACACTGTTTTGGGACACTTGAGTCTATCCTCAGCTGGATGGCATTTTCTTCTTAACAGTGTTTCTGGGTTACTATCCAGTTTTTAACTAATGCATTGTGTTTTGATTTGATGTACACATCAAGACAAGAGGAATAGAAGATGTCTTGGCAATTTGGGTTGGGTCAAATAAATAAATTTCATTTCTGAATGCTTAGATTTTTATGATATAGTTATGAGGAAGGAACAATTATAAGATGCAATCAGGCGGAAAAGATCTTCATTCCTTATCATCTCACAGTTTTGGAGGAACAAAATGGAAGTCAGCTTTGGTTGGTGAGGGTGCATGCTAAACCAGCACTAAAGGCACTGAAAAAAGTGAGGAAAAAAAAAAAAACCTGAACAGAAGATAAAGAAAGTACAATCAACATGAGCACAGCAGGAGAGTCTTTGAGTGCCTTGGATAAGAAAAAGGGTGCTCTTATTCCAAGCTTGTAGAACAGCAGTTTTACTCTGTGCTTGATTTATATTGTGCCCCTTCTATGGAATCAATTGCTTTAATGCTGGCAAGAGCTCTGTACTGCTCCATTAAATGTAAGACCCACTGTGCTACAGGTACTGATTAGCATGGTCAGGAACAGACAATAATGCCCAAAAATTCATTGCAGCTATGTTTTTAAAAACTATCCAGTCATAACTTATAAAAAGCCCAATTAGTGCCCAAATATCTTGTCTATTTTCTCTAGCTGTGGCACAACCATTGTTAATATAGATTAAAACTAATGTGTAATTCCCAGAGTGTAAAATGATATTGCAAAATAAATATTCTGAATGAACTGTTCTCTATCCTGTATATCCAGCTCAAAATATGTTAATACTCTATTGTATGGATAATAAATGCAAATCAGCTTGAATTTGTGAAATGATCATTATATATATACAGCAAATGAATAATGAAATAATATTTTTCCACCCACATGCATATGATCTATTTCTGATGAGTTGAAATTAGTCATTTCAATTATTCTTTTTAATTTTCCCCTGAATAGATTATTCATGGTATTTGGTTGCATTTAACTAGAATCATTAATGTATCCTTTTTATACCATAGGAAACGAACAAACAAACAAAAGCCTAAGCTTTTTAAGACCTTTTGCTCCTTGAAAGAAAAATTTCTAAGTATTAGTGTCTGGGATCTATCAAAACAAGATTTTACAGGCATTTAAGCGAAGACATGTAAAGTGTAATACACTTCTATAAAACCATAGTTCTTGTCTTTGTTCTTTTTCATATATTTTTTGAAGTTTTCATTACTTGAAATCTTACTTTGTAAACTTTTATGTTTAATGGTTTTGTTGCATACTTTTTTTTTTTATTCTGTAAGCAGCAAGAATGAATATAGATTTGGAAAGATCCCCATTACGTACCATTTGATTTAGCATTAATGTTTGCAGAAAAGCAGGTTTATTTGCTCAGTTTATTTTGAAGTCTGAACATACTCATGGACACCGTGATCTCACATTCTGTGTTGGGCTATCTGGAGAGTGACACTAGTTCTTCTAGTCTGGTCACAGTTGTCCTGTGTTACATTATTTAAAAAGGATTCCAGGGAACAGCAAGTACGGTGACTGTATACTTCTCTAATCTGTAGCTCTTTGGATCTGTCTGAGTCTTCTGTTAGGAGTGTTAAATTGTGATAGACTTGTTCTCTATAAGACTGTGAAATGTAAGAACTTGCCAGACTGAAAGTAAGATTGGACTTACTCTGTGAGGAAGCAATGGAGAGCTGAAGATGGCTTCAAATCCTTTGGTTAGAGTTATCTCATGCAGAAGATCTGAGTTTCTGAATTTCAAAACTGTCTTCTAGCTTTTGTTCAGTAAAATGTAAGTGAAAATTCAAGGCCTTTCATGTGTTTTTCCTATGGGTTCTTTAATGAAATCATACATACAGATCCCCCTCAGACCTCTGCATTTGGTCAGTGTCTCCACTGGCACACTTAGAATTCTCAAGTGTTGTGAAGGAATAGGGCATGAAAGCCATTATGAATGTCAAAGATTGCTGTAAATATCATGTGTATGACTTCATGATGGGAAGAACAACAACAACAACAAAACATTTTTAGCAAGGCATATTTAAGTTAGACAACAGGAAAAAAATAATTCAGTTGGTGAAGACAGTGAAACACAGGAACAGACTGTTCAGAATTTTGTAATGTTACTGGAGGTCTTCGAGAAACAGTTGGGCAGCCAAAAGGCAGAAATGACATGGGTAAAGTTGATCCTGCCATGGGGAGCAAGGTGGTTTAGAGTCTAAGATGTAGCCTGTGATTCTGTAGACATGATAAGGACCCAAATGTTATTTCAGACCATCCTACAGAATGATAAGAGTAGGAAATTAAAGGCAATTCATAAAAATTCAGATGTTCATTTCCATGGCTGGTAGTAAAAAATGAAACATTCTGGTCCAAAATCTTCAGCTAAAATGCAACAGAAACTGGGATGAGAAGAGATGCAAGTCAGATCAGAGCTGGCCTCTCTGCCTTGAGACTCTGCAGCGAAACACTGATCATTTCCCCCACAGAGTCTATCTCACTGTTAATGAGCACGTTCACTCAAAAACAATAATACATTATTTATATTAAATAATCACCATCTCATAAAAGCCAGGCATTTCATCTGAACAGCAGCTTGCTGTGGAAGGTGTCATAATGTGCCTGTGAGAAATGACTTCTTTGTTAGTGACATCATCATAATAAGCTTTTTTTTTTTTTTTTTTTCAACAATAAGGAATAACATTCTCTTTTCAGGTTGTCACTGTGAGGCATTATGAAGGATTTCATGTCAGACCTTTCCTGAGTCTCCCACCTCTCTAGGCAGCTATTACAGTGTTTCACTGTACTTAGATTTAATATGAAAGCTTGAAGATGGCAACAAAGATGATACTGTTGATACTACCACCTTTATTTGTCCTGATTTGTATCTTCCCTGATGAGTAGATTTACTCCCTGTAACCATTACAGGGGATAGAAAAAAAACAGAATAAGGTGCTACTTGTGGTGTTAAACTTGGCCTTTCACACTACT
This sequence comes from Ceryle rudis, assembly GCA_033439905.1. Classification (NCBI taxonomy): domain Eukaryota; kingdom Metazoa; phylum Chordata; class Aves; order Coraciiformes; family Cerylidae; genus Ceryle; species Ceryle rudis. The sequence goes on from JAAGNO010010928.1 coordinate 4,699, forward strand.
CTCCATCCTGCTTATTTTAGTTTTGATACTGCTAAAGACAATTACTATGCAACATTTAATTCAAAAGTTCAAAACTGAAGCCATTGCAGGATGTTTTATTGTATTTCTCATTTCATTAATCTTTCTCTATCATCTATTTACTGGATATGAATTGTAAGAAGCACTGTGCCACATTTGCGTGCTTCAGAAAAGCTGTTTGCATGCGCAGGCAGCATATGGCAAATGTATAAACGGTTATGAATAAATCATGAATCATCACAATTATTAATAACTGATAAAGTCCTGAAAAAGCCTTTAGCTGAGCAATCTGAAGGAAGAAGAGAGTGCAAAATGCCTTGGAGAAATGTGTCTTCACTTAAGAAGTGAGCACTCCCACAGCCTTGAACACTGGATTTAGCAGGAGACTGTGTGGAGCCAGCTATCAAAATGGTTTTAGCAGCAAAGACTTTAACAGAGCGTATGTTCTGGAATCTAATGATAGAGGAGGTGGCAAGAGCAAGACATGGGAATAGATTGCTCAGGGGATTTGTAATGGGAACATCAAGATAACACTTGCCAATTTAATTGTGCTTTTTATCATATGATCTCAGAGTGCTTTTCTCATAGATTCATCGCTTTTATGGCCAGAAGGGACCATTAGATCATCCAGCCTGACCTCCTGTTTAATGCAAAATTTCATCCAGTTCTCCCTGAACAGAATCCAATATCCTGAATGCTTTAGAAAATCTACAAGTTTAATTCCGTAACTCTCACACATGTTGAGAAGAACTTGCTTATGAGGCAAGTTAATTTAAATGCAGTTAAGTTTTGTGCATAAATATTGCAATCTGAAAAAAGATGCAGAAATAAATCCACTAAGATTTAGGTGGCAAATGAACATTCAGGACATAACCCTGTGCTAAAGTGTTGTTGTTGAAGGGTCTCCTGAGATGCATCTTTTTGTTTTCCTCTGACAATTATCTCTTCACATACTTCCAACTTTTATGCAAGAATTTACGTATGTTGTAAAAAATTGTCACACCATGAAGAAATGGGGCTTGTATTCGGCACTTGATAGGGCAAACCATTCTACTCCATTCTTCTTCTGTGCTGTGAGAACCTTGAGAACCTGCTCAGTTAGGAAGAAGATTAAGAACTGAAGTGACTTCTTTGGAGGAGAGAACCTTAGTGTGGGTCTGGTTCAAAGACACATGGTTTCCTCCCTGCCTCTTTTCTTTTCCAGTTACAGTAAATCAGCCTTAACCAATAAGCCATTAGCCCCCATTACCGTTACTGACTAAGATACTACACTCTGCACCACAGCTGGCATTTCCTTGCTTCTGCTGCTACTTCCCAGAGATTACTGGTTTTGACACAGAGCCAAGGTAACACAGTTTTATGCATTTTGGAGGAGACCTACTTCCCAGTTAACCCATCTGTTGAATGACCAGAGCAGATCTGTCTGTATCTGCTCAAAGAAACAGACTTTTACTTTCTTTGACCTCTACATTTCCTCTTGAGATGCACACCCTAGTTAACTAGGAGTAGAAAGTAAGTCCATCTAATGAAGTGACTTAGTCAAGATGTTGCATGACTGAGGCAAAAGCATTCATTCGATACTGCTGGAATGATGAAAGCAGATGGTAAAATTTGTCTTCCGGTGGTGCATGTATCATGGGAAAAGACTATATACAAGTTTCTTCCCTCTCTTCCACTGTGGCCAGACATAGCAATCCATCAGCAACAATCAATACCTACATTATTTGATTTTTTTTCTATATTACATCATGTCAGTGCACAGGAAACTTTCTAAGATAGTGTCACAAATTTTGCTGATCCAGACAAATATTAATTTTTGAGGCATATTCCAATCCTACTTTGAAAGGTTTCCTATAACAGTAAAAAGAGAGGAAAATAATCTTGCACTTATCTGGCTTAATTTGATAATTCTATCCCATCCTACTTTTAGATCATTATAAAGTCTGTAATTCACAGAGCACACTGTAAATATAAGATCACAGCCATGGCATAGTGAAATGGCTATAAACACAGATATTCTATATATCTATTGGAGATTACATCACGGTAAAAATGGTTATGACTTTTGCATTGCTACAGATGGAACAAATGACAAAGATTTTGGGACCCATTCTGATAAATTTTGTAATAATAATATGATAATTTTCTATTTTTTAATGGCAAATTCATCACATTTTTCTGGGAAACTGAGAAGAATGTTTCTTGATGTCATTACATTGGTTTTCTCTTCACATCAACTAAGATACAATGTACACAAAGATTTCGATGAAGAATTTGGTAATTTGCATGTCAAACTCTCAGAAGTCACAAATGTATAGCAATTGGATCCATCATCAATTGACCTATATTACTTATAAAATTAATATTTTTTATAAACTGGGAGTCTGTGCTTGCATTAATAATAAATAAAACACAAAAATAACAGGAAATGTTTCAGAGTACTGATCAGCAGTTTGAATTACAAAGAGTAGGTGGTTTTGAGTAGCATTTCTGAAGTGTTAATTCTGCAACTGATACTGATGATCAGGATGAGAGGATGGAATCCACCCTCGGAAAGTTCAAGGATGATGGGAGAGCTGTTGATGGGGGAAGGGTGGTGCATCTTAACAGGTTGGGTAAATGGGTTGACAGAAATCTTATGAAGCTTAGCATGAGTGGAGACTCCTGCACTTGGGATGGAATAACCCCAGTTTGAATAACACCAGTGCAGATGGGGAGCTAAGATGAAGCTTTGGAAAAGGACACGGAATTTGTCATGGTGGACAAGAAGTGAGCAGTATACCTTTATGGTGGTCAATGTCATGCTAAATTGTATTAACCAGCAGATTGAAGGAAGCAATTTTTTATTGGTATGTGGCACCTATGAGTCTGCTTCGGCCACCGCTATACCTTATACAGGAGACATGCTTTGAGTCTGGGAATAATGCAGTAAAGAACCACCAAAACTGTGAAGAGCATAGATTGGATGAATACAATAATAATGGTGATTTACTCCATTCTTTAAAAAAATGTTTACTGGTTTGTGATTTTTGGAGCTTCTTTGAAGAATTACACTTTTACAAATATAGCTTTAAATGCCTTTAACATGTGATGAAATCCTGATGCTGCTAAAAAAAAATTGAAATAAATGGTCTCATGTGTTTGCTGATTTCAAGAAACACCTCTGTGTGATTTGTGAGTTATAATCTGTACAGAGACCATGAACAGAAACTGTAACTTTATAATGTACTTAATAGGACAAAGAGCATGAAGATGCCCTCTCTGGGCGCTCCCAGTCTCTTCTCCCCTCTTGGACAGCTTTGCCAGCTTTGCTGGACTTGGCACAGGTCCCCTTTCAGTTCCTTCCTCGGAGCATCCAAGGAGGACTCTGTCCATTCTGCCTTCAATCCCAATCAGTGTGTTCCTGAATGTGGGACCAGAATCCAGCTCCTGAACACAGCTGCCATCTGCTGTGGAGCCCAGTCTGGGACCCCCTGGTGCCTGCTCTCCACCATCAGTAGTGACAGTAATGTAATTACCATTGGGGGGTTGGGTTCAATACTGGTTTTTTATATATTTGTACATATTCTATTTTATTATTATTATCATTAAAGCTGCTCTAGTTTCCTTTTCTAATCACTAAGTCTCTTTGCCTTATTCCTTTTCTCTTCCCTTTTGGGGAGGGAGGGGGGTTAACAGATAGCATCTGTTATAGGTCTAAGGGGCCGCCCTGACCCTAAACCGTGACAGGGAGTTAGGGCACCCTCATTAAGTTTGCAGATGACATCAGGTTAGGCAGGTGTGTTGATCTGCATGAAGGTAGGGATGTGGACAGGTTGAATGGATGGTCTGAGGCCAATGTTATGAGGTTAAACAAAGCTAAGTACTGGGTCCTGCACTTGGGACACAACAATGCCATGCTGCCTGATGAAAAAGGACTTGAGCATTCTGGTTGACAGCTGGATGAATATGAGCCAGTATGTACCAGGTGGCCAAGAACGTCAACAGCATCTTGGCTTGTATCAGAAATAGGGTGGTCAGCAGTACTAGGGAAATGATCATTCCCCTGTTTAGTTTTGGGCCCCTCAGTACAAGAAGGTCATTGAGGTGATGGGGAGTGTCCAAAGAAGGGCAATTAAACTGGGGAAGGGTCTAGAGCACAAGTCTTCTGAGGAGCAGCTGAAGGAACTAGCATTGTGTAGCCTGGAGAAAAGGTGGCACGGGGGAGACCTTACCATTCTCTACAACTCCTTGAAAGGAGGTTGTAGTGAGTTAGGGGTTGGTCTTTTCTCAGAAGTAACAAATGAAGTGACAGGAGAAGAGAAAATGGCCTCAAGTTGTGCTGGGGGACATTTTGATTGGATATTAGGAAAGTGCTGTAAAGCACTGGAAGAGGCTGTCCAGGGAGGTGGTGGAGTCACCATGACTGGAGGTATTTGAAAGATCTGTAGATGTGGTGCTTGGAGTCATGGTTTAGTGGTGACCTGGAAGTACTGGGTTAATGATTTAACTTGATGTTCTTGAAAGTCTCTTCGCACTGGAACAATTCTATAATTCTTTAAATGCAATTAAATTATCACAGTCCATCAGGTGTTTGGCGATAGCTGATTACATGCATGCTCTTAAACTAATGTGGTGATGAAGTGAAATGTACTGCTTTTGTATTCTGTAGATTTAACTTTGCCTCTAGAATGGATTAAGATTTTTTTATTTGCAGCTACCACAGACTTTGCTGACAGGCAGTAAGTCATTATTTTGTAGGAACTATAAAGTTTTTCTGTCATATCCTCATACCCTTACTATGCAATAAAAAACAGGTAAGTCCTGTTTTACTTTCACCTGTCCTGCCACATTTCAGGGTTAAAAGTCTAGCTGAGAAGTTCTGGTTTTATGTATATATATTAATTTAGAGATAGAATTAAAAAAGTAGTTCCATTACAAATTTTTGCTAGTAGAGTAAATTGGCTGTACCACATTGCTCTACTTCCTATTAGAATCACTCAGGTAATTCTATATGGGAAAAGAAGAAATTAACATGGCAAAGCTTAGTAAACTCTTTGTATAATATTCAAGGTAAAGATGTTAAGCATCCAAATGCTTAACAGCCAAAGATTTATAGCATAAAACTTCTCAGATTTGCCAAATCCAGAAAAATTTTCACCAACATTTTACCTTTGAACTGAACATATGTTTGCAAGCTTTGAGGATGCCCTGATTTACCTTAGATATATGATCTGATTCGAGAGAGAACAGAACTAATTCTCTTTGGTGATTTTACTTTTCAGTTCAGTTCTTCTAACTAATTGCACTTTCTGAAGTCAGAAGCATGTTTTTGCAGACAGTGTCTGCTGCTGTCAGTGATAACACCCCATATTTAGAGTTACTACTTAGGATTGGTGTGCAGACCAAGGCCACTGCTGGATCTTGTGCACCATGTTGGGGGGTGCAGGAAAGTGAAAGGCTGCACCTGC
>JAAGNO010010928.1:10266-20269 GCA_033439905.1 Ceryle rudis
CTTTTCTAATCACCACGTCTCTCTCCCTTATTCCCTTTCTCTTCCCCTTTGGGGAGGGAGGAGGGTTAACGGAGAGCTTCCGTTATAGGTCTAAGGGGTTGCCCTGACCCTAAACTGGGACAATATATTTTTTCCTGCTGAAGATTCCTCACAGTCTTATTCATCCCCATACCCAAATATATGTTCTCATTATGCAGTAGATTGTTTCCTATATAATTTCCCTTCTTTAAGAGAATAACACCTGTCTTACCTGAGTGAGATTTTTCATTAAAATAATGAGCCATGTAACACCTTGAATGGTGCAATTAACCAAAGATCACAGAACACTTTATAAATTAGAATTTCAACACTCTACAAGCAAGTGTTTTTAAATACCATTATTCCCATTTTCCCAGAGGTTTGGAATGAAAACAACTAGAGTTTGCTCAAGTTTCTACTTGAAAAAGCTCTGCATAAGCAATTCCCCAATGAGTCCTCAGTAGTGGTTCACACTCTTCCCTGATTGCATATAGTTCCTAGGTGTCTTAATTTAGTTTTATCTACTGACCAAGTAAAGTAACACTTATGCCAGGCACCTGTAACAGGTAATCTGTACCTTTTACTGGTGCCTCTCCTTCAGCTGGTGCTCACAGGTCACACCTGCAAGAGCTGCAGTATGTGACATCCACCTCTGTGACATTACAATCTCCTTTTGAGAAAAGGTCCCTTTCCTGGGGACCATGCTATGGAGCCATGATTTAACCCATGACTTTTGTTTAACTTTATGTGGTAAGAGAATCCAGATTAAAAAAAAATAAATCTTTTGTATCTCTTCATGGAGTACTTGACAACTAGACTAATTTATCTCATACATATTTATTAATTTTAAGAGCTTTTTGGAAGTGATTTGACATTTCATTTAACATACTTGTATTATAGCTTTGCATGCTTATTTGCAGCATTAAAAATCACTTCTAATTGTTACAGGGCCATAATTAGTATTATAACAGTCATTCCACGTACAAAGTCATACTGTGTGTGAATATGAAGAATATGTGAATACATGTGTAAAAACATATATGCCTGTATGTATGTACACATGTATTCTTTTGTTATCTATCTTGCAGTCTTGAGTCACTGTATTTTAAGTAATATTCTGAAACTCTGCATTCCATAACAAAGCCAACATGAATTTGCATTTATCAAGAGACTTTGACTTCTGGGACAGAGATATCTACAAAAAATCTGACTTCATCTGAGTTAGCCTTTTACACTCTCTTTAGTAGAGATAAACCAGCATTTTTAGAGGAAGAAAAATCTTTAGATGAATCTTCCAGTAAATCTGTCTTCTCCCTTGGGCAAATCTCCTTTTATTTCAAGAAAGGCTACAAAACTAGTTGAGAAAAGATGTCTATTTTGTCAGTAAGATAAAGTCCTCTTCTGGACTTTATATATATCTGTTTTCTAGTCCTGCTTGGAAATCTATACAGATGAAGATCTTTCAGGATCAAAGCCACACTGGCAATTAGTGATGGACTTCAAGGTAGAGTTAGTAAAAAAAATGTTGGTATTTTTTTTCATGTAAAATGGTAATTTGTTATATCAGAAAGCTTTCAAAGGAAAGTGCCAATTTCTATAAAAAGTCCTAAGGAAGGTTTCTAGTCAAAAGAAGAGAAAGAGGAAGTGAGCTAAACAAAATATAAATTGGTAGAGAAGGAAATGGGAAAAGAAAGATTGAAGTGAGATAAAAAAACCCTAAGTAAATAATATACAACATTCCCCAAAGCGGGGTGTCTGGATTTGAGTTCCGAGAAAAACATAAAGATTGTTAGGCTTTTATGTCTTTATAGTGTCATCCTAAAGGACTGTAAAATACTTGAGTCTCTGTGCTGGTTCTGTCTGGCATAGAGTTAATTTTCTTCATAGTTGCTGTTATGGGGGAATGTTTTAAATTTGTGCTGAACAGTGTTGATAATATAGAGATGTTTTCATTATTGCTGAGCAGCACTTGAACAAAGACCTTTTCTGCTCTTCACCCCACTGCTTCAGTGAGGGGAGTGTACTAGAAGTTAGGAGGAATTACAGCTGGGACAAATGACTCCAACTCACCAAAGGGATATTCTATACCATATGATGTAAAGGTCATCATACAAAAAGTCAGGAAAAGAAGGAAGTGGAGGAAGTTTAGAGTTATGGCATTTATCTTCACAAGTAACCATTATGAGTCTGGCTTTCCTGGAGATGATTGAACACTAGCCTGTCAATGGGACACACAGAATGTTAGGGGTTGGAAGGGACCTTGAAAGATCACCTAGTCCAACCCCCCTGTCAGAGAAGGGTCACCTAAATCAGGTCACACAAGAACACATCTAGGTGGGTTTTCAATGTCTCCAGAGGAGACTCCGTAACCTCCCTGGGCAGCCTGTTCCAGTGTCTGTCACCCTCACTGTGAAAAAGTTTCTCCTTACATTTACTTGGAATCTCCTATGTTACAGCTTGCACCCGTTGCCCCTTGTCCTGTCATTGTACATCACATCCTCCATGAAAGACATGGACCTGCTTGAGTGGGTCCAGAGGAGGGTCATGAAGATGATCAGGGGGCTGGAGCATCTTCTCTATGAGGACAGGGTGAGAGAATCATAGAATCATAGAATGGTTTGGGTTGGAAGGGACCTTAAATATCATCTCATTCCAGCCCCCCTGCTATGGCAGGGACACCTCACAGTAGATCAGGCTGATCAAGACCCCATCTAACCTGGATTTGAACACATCCAGTGATGAAGTGTCCACAACTACCCTGGGCAACCCGTTCCAGTGTCTCACCACATTGGGTGAAGAATTTTCTTCTTATTTCCAATCTACATCTACCCTCTTCCACTTTCAAACCATTACCCCATATCCCTTCATTACAGGCCTTTGTAAAAAGTCCCTCCCCAGCCTTCTGGTAGGTCCCTTTCAGATACTGATAAGCCACAATAAAGTCTCCCCAGAACCTTCTCTTCTCCAGGCTGAACTATCCCAACTCCCTCAGCCTGTCCTTGTAGGATAGGTGCTCCAGCCCTCTGATCATTTTCATGGCCCTCCTCTGGACCCACTCCAACAGATCCATGTCCTTGTGTTGGGGGCTCCAGAGCTGGACAGAGTACTCCAGGTGGGGTCTTACAAGAGCGGAGCAGAGGGGCAGAATCGCATCCCTAGATCTGCTGGCCACACTTAATGAGGTCAGGTTGTTCATCCTGGAGAAGAGAAAGCTACAGAGAAACTTTATAGTATTGTTCCACTACTTAAAGTGGGCTTATAGGAAAGATGGGAAAGGACTCTTTATCATGGAGTGTAGTGATAGGATGAGGGGCAATGATTTTAAACTGAAGTAGGGTATATTTAGGTTGACGTAAGGAAGAACTTCATTGTGAGGTTGGTGAGTCACTGGAACAGGTTTCCCAGGGAAGTTGTAGATGCCTTCTCTCTGGAAATGTTAAAAGCCTGGTTAGATGGGGCACTGACCAACCTGCTCTAGTGGAAGGGCACCCTGCCTATAGCAGGGGGAAGTGGAACTGGATGATCTTTGAAGGTTCTCTTCTAACTCAAACCCTTCTGTGAGTGTTCCAGAGTGAAGAATTCCTTGTCTTGTTTTGCTTGCACATGCAGTTTTTGCTTTACTTATTAAACAGTCTTTTTCTCAACCTGTGAGTTTTCTCACTTTGACCCTTCTGATTCTATCCCTCATCTCATCAGGGGGTGAGTGACCGAGTGAGTGGCTCTGTGGGGCTTACTTGGCTAAGCTTAAACTATGACATCTTCCTAATCATGACAGTGGTAGTAATAACAATTTTTCTTTCAAATGTAGGATGTTTTCCCTTAAAAACTCCCTAATTTTAAACTCCCTCATTTTTAAGGCTAAACTCTTTGAATATTTTTAAACAAAGCATTTATTTTGTGACTCTTCTACTTTTTAAACAGAAAAACAAATTAAATATAAGAAAATAGAAATATTCTGCATCATCTACAAAAGAAAAACTAAAAAGTATGCACATTTGGAAGGTCATCCTCTAACATCATTATCCACTCAGCTATTTTCACTGGCACACAGCAACAACAACAAAAAAAGAACCAGTTTTGTATTAATGTCATAATCCTGTCTTTTTGCACACAGTTAATGTTATCCAAAATAGATGTATGTGCTTGAAAAATTAGTTCTGTTTTTATATGCATAATGTATCAACATCGTTGCACAACTCCAAGTGTAGTTAATTTTTATTTAAAATGAAGAAGCATAATGAAGACTGTGTGCTTGAAATGTCATAAGGAACTGCTTGTGTATCTTATCCACTTTCAATTTCTGTGATTTATGTGATGGAAATCATAAACATGCTGTGAAAAATGAAGTCCAAGACTTGAAACACATGAAGCTGAATACTACAAAGGACTTAGGCATCTGAGTTACTTGGAAAAATTATTTGATTTTACTCTTACGAATGTGAAAGCAAATTATCTTTCCTTAAGTTTATGTTTTGATTTACTGTAACATCTCTACTTAGATTTCCTTGTTCTCATGTCAAGATTCCATGGGTAACTTTAAGAGCAATCTTAACACAAAGTTCTGTTTCAATGTTTCTCATTTAAAGAAATCATAGAACTCCCCTACACATGATTAATCTCAAAAACCCCAAATACTTTAAAAGGGTATATAATTAAAAATCATTATCCTTGGCCATTAGGAAATGCTCTTCTTATAAGAGTTGCAGAATGCTGGTTGAAGTATTACATGGGTCTGTTGGGAGTATGGTTAATGTATTAACATCTCTGGTTAAATCTGTAGCAACCAAAGGTAAATGATATATATCATTTTTAATTTGTACACTCCTAAGGGATGGAAGCTTTATAGTGCATCCAGCTGTGAAACAAAGACCCTCAGTGCTGCAGTGCTAGCATTAGCCACACTCTACAAAATGTCAGGATTGATCTTGAAATATGTTCTGTGATCTTTCTTTTTTCATCATTACAATAGGTTGGCGATAACTCAAGTATGCTGTGTTGCTAATAAAGAACATAGGATTGTAGAATTATAAAATGATTTGGTTTGGAAGGGAACCTTCAAAGACCAACTAGTTCAATGTCTGTGGATAGGGACATCTTCTGCTAGATCAGCTTGCCTTGGGGCCCCATCCAACCTGACTTTCCAATGATGAGCCATCCAAAACTTATCTGGGCAACTTGTTCCAGTGTCTCACCACCCTTATCATAAAAAAAATTCCAACCTAAATCTAACCTCTTTCAGTTTAAAACTGTTGCCTCTTGTCCTGACGCTTCAAGCCCTGGTAAAAGTCTCTCTCCATCTTTCTTATAAGCAACCTTTTTATGTTGACAGGGTGCAATAAGGTCTCCCCCAAGCCTTCTTTTCTGCAGGCTGAACAAGCCCACCTCTCAGCCTTTCTTCACAGCAGATGTGTTCCATCCCTCTGACCATTTTTGTAGCCCTCCTCTGGTACTACTTGAAAAGGTCTTTCTTTTGACGAGGGCCCCAGACCTTGACACAGTACTCCAAGTGGGGTCTCCCAAGAGCAAAGTAGAGGAGGAGAATCACCTCATAACTCAACATATTTGAGTTATAGATAAATTTCTTTTTATGCAATGCAGGATATGATTTGCTTTCTTGGATGTGAGTGCACATTGTCAGCTCATAGCTATTATTTCATCCACCAGTATCCCAAAGTCCTTCTCCTCAGGTCTGCTCTCAGTCCATTCAACATACAGACTGCACTGATACTGGTGACTGCTCTGAACCAGGTGCAGTACCTTGCACTTGACCTTGTAGAACCACAGAAGAATTCATTTCATGACAATGAAATTCCTTATCCCTATGAGGAAAAGCCAAGGCAAATAAAATACCAAAGCCAACCTGTGTTCTCCAGTCCCATGACATGCATTTCATTCTGAGTTCAATCCCCATGTCAGGCTTTCACCATGTGAAGAACAGAGAAACTATGCTCAAAAGGCAATCTTGAGCAGTCTAAGTATTGACTTGGAGAAAGGACTACACAGAAGAAACTTCTGAGATCTTGACATCTTGCATATGCAGCATATGCATAATGAAGGGGCAAGATCCATAGTTTAATCTGTTCCCTTGAGAATGGTTCCAAGGTCTCCTTCTTTGCTTGCCAACCTAAGGTATAAGAAATGTGTTTCCTGGTGGTCTAGCATGTGAAGCTATGGTAAAGATGTGGCCTTTAGGTCAGGGAGACCAACCACTTCTGATTACAGAATTATTTTCTTGCATCTGAACACTGGGGTGATTCCACAAGCACTTATCACTAAAATTGTAAATATTTATGGATTCATTCTGGTGAAAATAGAGACACAGTAAAAGGAGTTAATCTAGGTGCATACCTCCTTTTAATGAATGAAGACTCAAGTTGATGATGATGCCCATGAAGAAATAATCTGCCTTTATACACTTCATAAAATAGATAGGAGACATGAAAAAATCAGTATACAAAAAGAAAAAAAAAGGAAAAAAGAAAGGAAAACAAAACAAAACAAAACAAAACAGAATGTGGTGTCCTAGAAATTCAAAGGAAGAAAAAAAGCACAAACATTTACCAGAGTAGGTCATACACCAGAAGAAAGGAGCAGGGGAATATTATATCCAGTTTTTGAAGCCCAAAGTCTTTTTCAGGATGCCTTTGTAGTGGGCAGGCTTTAGCAAACCCAGGTCATCATGGGGGATACTGAATGAAAGTACAGGCTTGTATCAGACAGGAAATCAGATTAGTAGAACTCTTTTGAGCTCAAAATATTTGAAAGTTGTTCAGTGAGGACCATCTATCAGATAAACTGAAATAGGCAGGCATCCCATAGAAGATCAGCAATATTGAAGGTAAAAGGAAGATGTATGGAAGTTGAATTAAATTTGTTTAGGAAAGTATGCATCTGACATTTCAACACATATTTCACCGAATGTAACAAGATTGTTTCAGTGTGAGGCTTTTTATTATTATTTAATATTAGAGACAATAAAATCTCATCTAGTATAACACAGCCCAGCCCCACTGAAATCAGCAAAGCCATACTGATTTATAGCAACTGACGATCTCATCCTGTGTTTTTTCTTTAATAAGCTTAGAAAAGCTATTTCTTCACAACTAGGAAAGCAAATTGTTTGACCTTTCATCCTCATGCTTTTTGATAGCTGTCTGGGGGATTTACGGTGAAGAGTTATGAGAAACAACCAGTCTCAGGACAGGGTTAGTTGAACCTCCGCACCACTCAGGTTTCTCTGAGCATGACTGTACTATCCAGTGGGGCATGATGCCAGAGAAGCTGAGGTGTCTTAGTTACTGTAGCTGTTGTATTTCACATTACAGCCATGAGACAGCTCCAGAGCTGAACTTCAGTGTCCAGCGTGCAGATGGGGACTGGGAGTTAAGGGGGAATCATCTTTGGCTTTTCTTGTCACAACATGGAAACTGCAATCCTTAGACAGGGTCATGGTCTTCTTTTAAAATGCTTTTCATTTTGTGGGCTGGACTCGATGCGTTTCAAATAACAATGTTTTATTCCATTCAGAAACCTCAGCTGGTGGGTTTGACCAAATTCTTCCCTAAACCAAAACAATTTTATTTAACATTTGGTAACAAACATTACAAAACATGCATTTTAAAACAATGATGCATACTTTTTATATTCTACCTCTCCATCCATCTTGTACTTATTTGCAGCTAATATTATGTTTCACTAAAAGTCAAATGGGATAAATTCTCCTCTTAAGTTACTGGGGCAGAATTAAATCAATCTGCATCCTCTTAGCCAGCCCAGATCCTGCTGTGTCTTTGGGTCTTTCAGTCTTGTTCCCTTTTGTTCATGCTACCTTGAGTGCTCCCCATGAGAGTGGGCTGGAGCCATTAAGACTGTTATCTCTTGTATTGGGTCTTAATGACCCTTAAGTGTAAGCTGTTAGGCACCAATTAGAAAGGCCTCCTTTCTCTTTCTCTAAGTGGGTAGGCTCTATTAACTTGACAAATCCTCAAGGTGAAATATCTATTTGGTACAGATTAAAGTTGTTTAGGAGTTTTTTCTTCACAGAAGAAGCTGATTCAGCAAGACTAAAATGCTTGTTAGGAATATATTGCTTTTGAAAAACACCCAGTGAAATTCAGCTAGAGCGTAATGAAACTGCTTGCTTTTCTGCCGATGCATTCAGTGGGGAAACCTGACTTCCTTCACCATATGCAGGGATATGGGAATCACACCATTAGTATTGCCAGAAAATCTCAGTGCTTTACTGATGTGGATCTGAGAAATTGGAATTTTTTAGATCACCTTTTTCAGTGTGGTTGAGGAGTGCTGAAGTGTGTATTGATAAATTCAGTGATTTCAGACCCTTCCACAGACTCTGTGTCCATCTATCTGTTACTCCATTACGCCCTGGTCTCTTAGATTCCCCCTTTTTAAGTTATACAGAAACTATAAAAATACCATGCATGACCTGAGGATCCAGATTGTCAGGTTGAATAATTTCTTGGTTTTTGTAAGTATTTTATTAAATATGAATTGAAACAATTCTGCTTTTTCTTTCACAATGAAGCACTCGAGTCTCCCTCCTCTCCAAATGTTGGAACTTTCTGTGATCAGAAACTGTAGCATTTTACTTCATTTCTAATGTTACAGTGCTGATAGTAGAAGACTTGGAACTCAACTACACTAATAATCAGAAGACACTCCTACCTTTATTACACCTCTCATGCTTTTGAAAAATAATTCTGTAACACTGTTGTTATTATCTGCTCTGTCCCCATGGTGCAAGGGTAGAGGAAAATTTTATACCCATCATGAAAGTTTCATCAGTTTGCATCAAATATGGGCCTTTTTATGCAAATAGGATTCCCCACTGCTTCTATTACAACTTGCTTCTAGAAACCAGTACCTGCAAATTCTCTTTCCTTCAATGTGTTGGGGATTTCATTTCTATTGATGACAAATGCTATTACACAGTAAGGGATTATAGGAATTGATTTAGAACAAAAATATAGAAGGATTATATATGCTAATAGGAAGGAAGACCAAAAGAGTAGTTTCAAATGAAAGAAATGATGAAATAAAAAGCAGAAATAAGACTATAGGTACAAAAAATAGATAGCATTTCTGATAGTGAGAATTAGACTGTATGACAGACATCATGCAAAAGTAAATATGCTCAGTGTTAGAATAGTCTTTGTCACAACTGCAACATTTCTGAATATTAGCATGGGAAGAATACTAGGATTTTGTCTTTGTAACTTGTAAATGACTTTCCAGGCCATGTCTTCTAACATAGAAATGCATAAAATTATTGCAGTGGATCTTAGATTTATACCAGGATCTGAATTTGTCCTCTCCTTACTGGGTGTCTCTGACTGTTCAGCTTCTCCAGTGCAATAAAGCTGGAGAAAAGAAATGGGCTCAGTTTTGCTATTGTCCCCATACATCTACTTATGCTTTCAGATAGCTGCAGGATGAGACTCGGGATGCCTTTGATCAGTTTAGAGTTTTCTTGGTCACTGTTTTAAGTGCATATCTCCTGGAAACGAGTCCAGCTTTAATGAGAAGGTGCATGATTCCTCCTGTGTATCATTCTATACAGAACTTGAGGAGCAGGACAGTATGTTAATTATCGAAGCATACAAACACCTATCCAGAGAGATAGAGAATAAATGCTTTCTTTCCTATGGAAAGGCTTTGCATAAGGGGAACTCAGTAAAATCTTTGCTTTCCATGCATCTTTGAAGCAGAGCTGAAGGAATGATGGAAAAAAGATTATGGAGGAATCTGCACCTGCTGTAAACTGCATGAGTTTCTCAGGGCTGCTGCTAGAATCATAAAGGACAGACATTTTTTGCTTATTAGATTGTCTCCTTCCATCCCTTTTAAGTTTTAAATAAATATTTTTCCTAAAAACTATAAAAAGGAGAGGAGAGGAGAGGAGAGGAGAGGAGAGGAGAGGGGAGGCGAGGAGCGGGGTGGCGAGGGGATGGGGGGGGCGGAGAGG
>JAAGNO010010928.1:20964-38333 GCA_033439905.1 Ceryle rudis
GAGGAGAGGAGAGGAGAGGAGAGGAGAGGAGAGGAGAGGAGAGGAGAGGAGAGGAGAGGAGAGGAGAGAGGAGAAAAAAAAAGGATTCAAGAAAACACTCAGACAACATGTTTTTTTCCTCCTAAAACTGAATTCATGAAGAAAGTGCATACTTCTATACAGCTGGAAGCTAAGTTTGTAAATTTGTCCTATAGGCACATGACACAAGGCTGTGATTTGGGTTTTGGTGTGGGGGGGGTTGTGGGTTTTTTTTTGTTGCTTTGTTGGTTTTGTGTTGTTTGGGGGTTTTGTTTGTTTGTTTTCTTTTTATTTTGTTTTGGTTTGTTTGTTTGATGTTGTTTTTTTTGTTTTGGTTTGTTTTGGTTAGATGGTTTGTGGAGGTTTTTTTTCTGATTTCCTCCTTTGATCAGTATTACCGTAGAAATAAAAATAAAAGAGATGCCATCTTTTTCACACATACACTCTGCACTGAAGCATATAGCAGTCACCGATTCAGTCTAAATATGCCAAAAGGCAATATAAAGTCTCAGGAAAAAAAAAACAAAACCAAACCAACCAAGCCAAAACTAAAATAACCCAAAAGCACAGCAAGAAAATAAACCAAAACAAACAAACAAACAAAACCCAAATGGACCCAACCGCACCAACCAACCACTCTTTTATTTATTGCTTATTTAAAATTATTTGATCAATTGTGAGGCCACTCACAACAGCATAGTCCAACCCACACTGCACTAGTTTTTGCACTAAAACCGCTATGAGTACCAGCTAGTTCTGCAGTAAGACGATATCCTTGATACAATTGGGAAACCAAAAGTTTTGCCTGTAGAAGAGTTCAAACTTTCCACTAGAATCAGCTAAAACAGGAAGCAGAGGGTGCAACTCAATACTCTTTACTCTTTGGGTATGTTTATCAAGTATTACCTTTAGTACTCTAAAAGCACATAGGTTAGTTCTGAGCTGTCATCAACATGGAGACTTTCATGGACTGCTAGTTAAGTCTCAGTTAAGATGACCAACGAGTGTTCAGAAAAAGAAACCCAAGCTTTAATTTTCTACAGTTCATATGCACACTAAGCATTTAAAATAAATAATTATAATTGTTATTATAATTGTTATAAATAATTAAATTACTGCAAACATTACATTTGCAGAGAATTCAATGATCATTGAAGAAACTCCTGTTTCTCTCAACCCTTAGAAGGTGACACATTAGTTGAGAATTTAAAAATATTTTAAAAAATATTTAAAAATAATATTGTTTTTTATCCCAAAGGCACATTTCCTTTGGGAATGTGCTCTTCTCTCTCCTCTTCGTGCCTGTGTTACATGTTCCATCAAAACTGAGAGAGGAGTTGTTCAGTTCTTCCAGGAAGAGAGGTCATACATCTTCCTTACAGATGTAAACAATTAGGTAATAAAAATCAATTCAAATGTTTCCAATGTAATCAAATAGCCATTGGTTGAATTTTCACCTGACAGCAGAAAAGTATAATGTATAGCAGAGTATAGCACAAAGTGCTGTGTTTTATAGGGGGAATACACATTTGTTTTTCACTGGAACTAACTCCTTTCAGAGATAATTGACCTGTTTATTTACTGCTGATTACTCCAGATACAAAGCTATGTCTGCCCAAAACATAGGATTTTCACAAGTTAAAAGGGTGCTGTTAATTTCAGAAGGAAATTTATATCTTTCTCATATTTAGCGATCCTTAAACAAATGATTTGTCAAATTGCATGTATTAGATTTACTTTTATTGATGTTGATCTTTCATAATATTGGAAGAAAGAAGTAATAAAGTTAAAATCTGTGATAGATGCCAAGTGGAGACCATTTATTTCTATTTTTCCTAATTAAACAAGCTTTGT
Source organism: Ceryle rudis (assembly GCA_033439905.1). Lineage (NCBI taxonomy): Eukaryota > Metazoa > Chordata > Aves > Coraciiformes > Cerylidae > Ceryle > Ceryle rudis. The sequence continues at coordinate 22,837 of JAAGNO010010928.1, forward strand.
AAGTAAACAGTCCTAAACTTTATCATGACCTCTTCTTAGTCAAAATGAATACACTTATAAGAACAGCCGTAATAATCTTATTTAATACTCTCTCTGGGCCTGTTACATAAAACTTTAATGAATAATTTGTGAACACTAGACATAAATCTCTGTGCTGATGCATATCTTAATCTTTTTCATAATTTGCAGGTCAAAGTCTATTAAGCTTAATGCAAAAAAATATATATCTAAGCAGTATTAAAGATACCATATTCAGACAGGTTTATTGCACACAGATACATCCATTAACACTGGATGTTTCTTATTATTAGCAAATATATATGTATTTGCAATAGTAGATTCAAATTGCACCTTTTCTTTCATTATCCAGCTGCATTATAAGATTTCCTGGGCTCCATTTAATTTACCACAGCTTCTTGTTATGCAAAGAAAGCACCTACTTAAAAAAAATCTACATATCAGATTGTATAGAGACTTCATACTGTGAAAGAGATTATTAAAATGTGATTTATGTTTCTGAATCTGAAGTAAATCACCTGACTGTGAAATAGTTTCTAAAAGAAGCTAATTTCTCTTGCTTGTTTTTTACCACATTGTGATTTAAATTAAAGGTAAGTTTCCCTACATTTTGTGACTTTGCAGGGCCATTTCACAAATTTCCTTTTAATCTTAGTGTTGCTATAATAATTTTGTTTATTTTTTTTGTTCAGTGTTCCTATTTATTAATGTCTTGGGTTTTGGTTTGTTGGTTTTTTCTTTCTTCTCTTTTTTTTTTTTGTCTTTCCTTTAAATCAATTGAAATTAACAGTGTCCCCTGCATTTTAGGTTATTTTACTGATGTTTTTACACCAATTAATATTACTCACAAAAGTTTTCAATTAAACCCCTGGTGATAGGAGGTGGAATTCTCCAACATTAATCTGGAAATTCCACCTCCCAATCACTGGGGGGTTAATTGAAGGTTTTTCTGTGGGAAAAATTGATTGGTGTATAACCAATCAGCAAAATATTATGGAACTATAAGGAATACTGTTAACCTTGAACTATATATATATATCTGTATATCTTGAACTATATTGCTTTATTTGGAAGAGTATATAAGAAGAATCACAAGAAACATATGAAATGGGTCAGCACACTGAAGGAAGAATTCATTAGTGAGCTCCAAGGCCAATTCTCATTACTTTTTTATACAATACCATCCTGAAATCGCTCTCTAATTTCACTCAAGGCATGGTATGTCCTGTGGTCCTGCAGGATGAACTAAGTTAAAGTCCTGTTAAAAGGACAGCACTTCTGTCCAAGTCCTCACATAGTGTTAACTGGCAAATTAGTTTCCTTGCCTTTGATCTATAGGTTTATGTTGGTTAAAAGCAGTGAAGGTTCTATTCCCAAAACAGTAGTTCTCAAAGAATTAGAAAGTCCCACAAGTAACTGTATTTGCCCCTGTCTATGAGCAAAATGGACAATGCCACATTTTTGAAAAACCTCTGGTAGGTTTACTGGGTAGTATGCACAATACAATAAAATCACAGGAACTGGGAAAGATGCAGATTTTGTATTGAATAAAAAAGGATCCTTCAAAGCCCAGAAGTTGGAGTTCCAACATTATTGAAATATATTCTATTAAATGTAAAATAACATTTCTTCCTCAATCAATAGACTCCTCATAAATCATATCCTGATGTGAATGAATTTCATAGATTACATTACAAACTCTTGATATGCATCTGTCATTCTTTGCAGATCCGTTACTTTTGCTTAGTGCATTGATCAGCTAATGGAATATGGATTCAAATAGAAGAAGTAATTACCGAACTATAGTCCTCCATTGATCTTATAGTTTGATAGCTAACCAGAAACAGATTTGCTTATTCTAATCCACTAGGTACTGTGTCTAACAAGTCTTTTATCTGTTTTCCAGTCATTTCTGAAAAAACATTTGCCAGGAGGGCAGGAGTTGTCCCATTTTTTTGCAGGTTTTATGAGTGTTTTGGTGGTATTAAATGTATGAACAGCCTAAGACTTCACTATCAGCTGAATGAATTAACAATGGATTGAGGATATACTTCTTGCTCACTCTGTGACCTCATGATTTGCATTCTTGACTACACCGTGGGGCCAGTTAATGGAAGGAATGAAAATACGTTCTCCTATAATACCCCACAGCCAGGAGGCTAATGTGTTTATTCATCAAGCAGATTCAAAACCTTCCAGTATAAGAACCTAATCTGAATGGCTGTTCAAAATGGAAAAGCCACTGCAACCTCATCCTCCTTACAAGGAAGCTGCAACCTGCTGTCCACATCACTTTCTTTTTCCAGTTTTATGGGAGCACCCAACTCAGATCTCCCAAAGGCAAGAGCCAGGATTTCTGGTTTCCTTTGAACTTTTATCCTTTACATCTTCTTTTTTTTTTTTTTTTTTTTTTTTTTTTTTTTAATCTTCCTACATACATTGTGCAATTCTTGTGAGAACAATCAGACTTGATGCTGAGTCTGGGAGCCTTTGTAAAAGCCAAGCAGCTGACAGATGTGGAATTCAACAAAGATCCAGAAAGGTACCAATTTACAACCAACTTTTGTTGAGACATGGAAACACAAATAGCTGGAAACAACTGCATGTGTCTTTTGACCATTCTCATGTTTTAGAAAAGTCCTGGAAGATGGCAAACTAATAATCTCACAGACATTCAGTAAAACACTGGAATTTATATTACGTCAGAAGTTTAAGGAAATAAATGATGATTCACTAAATATATTTCAGTAACAGTAGTGAGAATATTCTACAAAATATATGAGGAAAATAGGATTTATTAGTATCCTAAAATCAATAGAAGTGATCATATTTCTTAAAATGCTTCAAAAGTTATTCAGAATTTATAGTTCATTAAACAGGCTTCTCAACACAATCCCTGATATATATACACAATAATGCATATTCAATAAATATTTAGCCATCCATCTTACATTATCATTCAAAGATAACAGGACATCAAACTCTTTTTCCTCCTAAGAAAACCCAGAACTCGATGCTTCAAAGAAGGAAGGAAATTATGTAAAGATATTTGTGAAAATGATCATTAACTTGCATGATAAAAGAAATTCACATTGTGACTCTGAATAGATGCATCATAACATCTGAGATCTTGAATAAAATACACTGCCATTTCAGATGTATGCTGAAGTCAATGTAATAGATCTGATTCTTTCATTTACTTGTGTTACTTTGTCCACTCATGTTAAATTTGTTTCAAGCTAAAAGCATCATAAATAAGTTACTTGTAATCAAGTTCAGTCATGACTTTTTCCTTCTGATAATTAGTTATTTTTCTGATGGATTTAATAAAGAAATCTGCAATCATTATCTGTCCACAGCTTTTGAAAAGGAAAAATACTCTTATCAATAAGCAGTGCATTTACTCAACCTATATTCATCATAAAAAAATTTGATTCCAAGTTTATGAGGCAAATATAAGGAGTATAATTTAAAGTTATCAGAATATTTGTATATATATTTAATCTAACATACATGACCAACTAATCCTGTTTCAGATTATGTTGCCTGTCCCAAAATCCATTTTCTTACATACTCAGGGTCCATGGTCACTACCCTTATAAATAGAACTTGCAGCTGCATACAGATCTTGTGTTATTCTTGGAAGCTCTTCTCTGTACAATTGTTTCAAATATGGACTTTTTTTTTTTCTTTTCCCACAAAAATTATTAAATTATCTCTGTGGTGTAGACAGGGAAAGCTTGAGGTGCCATGGGTTTTAGTACTGCAGAAGAAGAGACGAGTTCTGGAGTAAATTTAGCTCTTTTCTTCTTACCAAGCATACATGTTTTGCACTGCTAAACTTCAGGAATTTTCCCATGTAACTGCAGATTGTACAGCTGAAAACACAATAGTGCAATAAATCAAGCATGAGGCCAAGACTGAACAGAACATTGCTGCTTTTTACATTGTGTTAATTTGGGATAGTGAGGTGTTGATGGTTGGAAGAGGTCTTTTCCGACCATGACAATTCTGTGATTCTGTGAATTTAAACTGCACATCTCATACCACATATTTGAACTGTAATTAATATTTAGTTCTCTTCCAATTTTGATTTTGAGACTACATTTATTTGAAACCATGAATCCAGAATAATTTAGATGGGAAGGGATGTCAGGGGGTCATGTGATCCAACTTCCTGCTCAAAGCAGGACCAACTTCAAAGGTAAATCCAAATTCAAAGTTAAATCAGCTCCCTCTGACCCTTGCTTAGCCAAGGATGGATGTTCCACAGACGCCCTGGGCAATCCTTTCCTCTTTTGAATGCCTTTGTTTAAAAAAAAAAAAAAAAAAGGAAAAAAAGGAAAAAAATTGTTCCTATTATCTAAAGCAGAATTTTCCTTGAAGAAAATTTTGTTGTTGCTTCTCATCCTACTACAATGATCTTCTTTAAAAAGTCTGTCTCTGTCTTCTCTGCAACTACCCACCATGTATTTAAGACAAAAATATGACCCTCCTTATATGGTAATATAATAGTCTGAATTTCTCATTCCTCCTTCATCTCTTCTTCCATCACCAAAATTTTATTTAATTGAGAGATTGTCAAAGAACCTTTTTTTATATGTTTTTGCAATAAAGCTTCCAGATGTATAAAACTATGATTACTTCTTGAATTAGGTATAATTTAAAAAATAAGATATAATTGCTCAAATTCAAGAGTCTAAAGGCTCTATGATCAAGAAGCTGTTCTTTCTGTGAAAAATGAAAGGTATTTCTAAAATAAAGATACTGTTCTACTTTGTTTTGTTTTGCTTTCAAATACCTCCATGTATTTATTCTTTCGTGCTCAAAACTGATGTATGCTGAAATACACCTGCAAGTGTCAGCTCTTTGCGATTTTAATTCTAATAAAATTTGTAAATTCCAAAAAGCAAACAGCAAGTGACAATTAATATGAGAGCAGTGACTACAATTAGATATTCTCAAATGTAAATTTCTTATCAATATTTTAGATTAATATCCTTGGCTATGTTTTTTCAAAAGGTTGTATTTGAAATTCAAATCAAAGATAAGTTAGCTGACTTCTCTGAAAATCTCTAATAAACAAAAGCAAATTTATTTTGTTATTGTCAAACAGAATTAAGCAGATATAGACAATATAGTTATGTTGCATTTTCAAAAGTAAATGCAAAGTAACATATCGTGATGGGCTTATCACTTTCTGGGAAATCAAAATTATTTCTCTAAATAAAAACATCTTGATTTCACCTTATTTTTCAGGTTGTCATTTTCCATTACTAATGTAACAGAGATACAATATAACACCATTGATTGTTTTGCAGAAAGCCTTTATTAAATGTTACTGCAAAATAACAGCTATTTTCTTCAACTGAAAATAGGACAAATCATACTTAATCCAAGCAATCTACCATCAGATCCATTTAAATAAAAATCTACCATTATTGAGCCACTCCTACTGAAGCCATACACAGAGCATGTTTTTTATTGTCTGAGATAAAAACAAACCACCTTTTGAAGCTTGCTGTTGTTAACAGTGATCAGTTATTTTAGCTCATATTTTGAGAGACACAAAGAAAACAAAGTTGTGGTCACAGTTCTCACCTATCTTAACTGTTCCAGTCAGACTTCCAGGTTCACCAGTTAATGTCCTTGTATATTTCTAATAATACTGCTTTCTTATTGCTTAGTCACAGCAAAACACGTCAGGATCAATCTAATCAAATTATATTACAGTATATTTTCCTATGTATTGATATATTAATTAAAATTATGAGACTGCAATTGCAAAATGAAACATGAATAAGCAGAATCATAGAATGATTCGGGTTGGAAGAGACTTGAAAGATCATTTAGTTCCAAACCCCTGCCATACACAGGGACACCTTCCACTAGAAAAGGTTGCTTGAAGCCCCATCCAACCTGGCCTTGAACACAATCAGGGATGAAGTACCCACAGGCTTTCTGGGCAACCTGTTCCAGTAACTCACTAAACTCACAGTGAAGAAGTTCTTAACATCTAATATAAATCTACCCTCTTTAAGTTTAAAGCCATTAGCCCTCATCCTATAGCTACACTCCTTGATAAAGAGTCTGTCAGTGCCTTTCCTATAGTCACCCTTTAAGAATTGGAAGGACACTATAAAGTCTCTCTGGATTTTTCTCTTCTTCAGGCTGAACAACCCAAACTCTCAGCCTGTCCTCATAGGAGAGGTGTTTCAGCCCTCTGATCATCTTTGTGGCCTCCTGTGGACCTGCTCCATTAGATCCATGTTGTTCTTATGCTGGGGACCCCAGAGCTGAACACAGTACTCCAGGTGGAGTCTCATGGGAGCAGAGTAGAGGGGGAGAATCACCTTCCTTGACCTGCTGGTCACGTTTCTTTTGATGCAGCCCAAGATATGGTTGGCTTACTGGGCTTCAAATGCATATTGCAGGCTCATGCTGAGCTTCTCATCAACCAATACTCCAAGTCCTTCTCCTTGGAGCTGTTCTCTATCCACTTATTGCCCAGCCTGTATTTATGTTTAGGTTTTCTTTGACCTGTGTGCATAACCTTTCACTTGGCCTTCTTGAACGTCATGAGGTTTGCACAGGCCCACCTCTCAAGTCTGTCCAGGTCCCTCTGGATGGCATCCCTTCCCTCCAGTGTGTTGACCACACCACACAGCTTGGCAAACCTGCTGAGGATGCACTTGATCCCACTGTCCATGTCACTAACTTGTCAAACAGCACCAATCTCAGTATCAACTCCTGAGGAACGCCACTCATCATTGATCTCCACCTGGACATCGAGCTGTTGACCATAACTCTTTGACTGAGGCTGTTTAGCCAATTCTTTATTCACCGAGTGGTCAAATCCATGTGTCTCAAATTTAGAGACAAGGATGTCATGTGGTACAGTGTCAAATGCTTTGCAGAAGTCCATGTACCTGATGTCAGTTGCTCTTTTATTACACAACAGTGCTGTAACCCCATCACAGAAGGCCATCGGATTTGTCAGGCATGATTTGCCCTTAGTGAAACCATGTTGGCTGTCACCAATCATATACTTATTCTGCACATGCCTGCACCATGATCTTTCCAGGCACATGGATGGTACTAAATGGCTTGTAATTATTCAGGTCTTCCTTTTTCCCCTTTTTAAAAATGGGGGTTGTGTTTTCCCTTTTCTGGTTGGTGGGGATTTCACTGAACTGCCATAACTTCTTAAATAAGATGGATAGAGGCTTAGTAACTTCAAGCTGTGTTGTCCCTCTGACAGATATCAGGGTGGTTGAAATCTCCCTTGAGGACCAGAGTTTGTGAATGTGAGACATTCACAAGCATTCATGTGCTTGTGTGACACACACTCCTCATCTCCCCTGCCTGTCCATCCTAAAGAGCCTGTATCCTTCCATTCCCACACATTCCCGTTCCCATTCCCATTCCCACACTCCGGTCATAGGAGCCATCGCACTAGAATCCTAGAATCATAGAATGGTAGAGGTTGGAAAGGATTTCTGCAGATCATCAAGTCCAACTCCCCTCCTAGAGCAGGATCACCTAGGGCAGGCCACACAGGAACAAATCCAGGTCTGTTTTGAGAGTCTCTAGAGAAGGAGACTCCACAACCTCTCTGGGCAGCTTGTCCCAGCCTCTGTCACCCTCAACAGGAAAGAAGTTTTTCCTCATGTTGAGATGGAACTTCACCCTACAGAGATTTGTAAACATTAATAAGATCCCCTCTCAGTCTCCTCCAGACTAAACAGCCCCAGATCTCTCAACATTTCCTCATAACAGAGATATGTTCCAGTCCCTTCATTATCCTTGTAGCCTCTGTTGGACTCTTCCTAGTATTTCCCTGCTCTTCTTTAACTGGGAAGACCAGAACTGGACACAGTACTCCAGATATGGTCTCACTAGGAAAGTGTAGAGGGGGAGGAGAACCTCCCTTAACCTGGTGTACATACTCTTCTTTATACACCCTGGAAATGGTTGGCTTTCTTGGGCACAAGGACATTTTGCTGTCCCATGGATAACTTATGGTCTACCAGGTCCTTCTCCATGAAGCTGCTTTCCAGCAGGTCAGCTCCTAACCTATAGTGATGCATGGTGATATTCCTTCCCAGGTGGAGGACTCTATACTTATCCTTGCTGAACTTCATTAGGTTTCCCTTTCCTCATCTCTCCAGTCTGTCCAGCTCTTACTTGATGGCAACACAGCCTTCCAGTGTATCAGCTGCTTCTCCCAGGTTTGTACCATCAAAAAATTTCCTGAAGGTATGCTCTGTCCCTTCATCCAGGTCATTGATGAAGACGTTGAAGACTGGACCTAGAACTGACCCCTGGGGAACAACACTCCTAGCTGTACGGGTCGCCAGCTGGACTCTGCACCACTGTCACAACCCTCTGAGCTCTATTGTTCAGCCAGTTCTCAACTGATCTCACTGTCCACTCTTCTAATCCACACTTCCTGAGTTAACTTCATAAGGATATTATGGGAGACAGTGTCAAAAGCCTTACTAAAGTCAAGGTAGACAACATCCACTGCTCTCCCTGCATCTACCTATTCAGTCACACCATTGTAGAAGGCTTTCAGATAAGTCAAACATGACTTCCTTTTAGTAAATCCATTATGGTTACTCTTGATAACCTTCTTTTCTTTCATGTGCTGAGATATGATGTCCAGAATGAGCTGCTCCATCACTTTTCCAGGGATGGAGGTAAGGCTGACTGGTCTGGTCACTATGTCTCTGTGATGCCAATAAGACCATAGTCCTGCAGGTATGCACATCTCTAACTCTTCTTGTTAATTCCCCATACTAGGTGTGTTTGCACAGAGGTATTTAAGCTGGGGCCCTAAAGGAGCTGAGTTACTGGAATTCCTTTGTGCTACTGTTCAGGTGCTCTCCATCTGACCTGTTATCTGTTTTCAGGCTCTGGATATCTATTGCTGGCACTGGCATCAAACTGGTAGGGGTGGGATAAATGGAGGTTTCTCTCCTCCAGTAACTTAAGTTTAAAGCCCTCTTCACCAGCCTGGCAAGCCTATGACCAAAGAGCTTCTTCCACTTCTCTGACAGATGGACCCCATCAGCCCCCAGTCAGACAGGTTTCTCAAGTCATACAATCTATGTAGCTGAACACTTGTCTGTGGCACCAATCCTGTAACCTTTTGTTGATTCACCAGACTCAAATGGCCCTTTAAATTTTTTTCCACTGGGAGGACTGATGAAAAAACAACCTGCACTCCAGAGTCCCTTACTGTCACTTCCAAGGCCCTGTAATCCTTGACACTCCTCAAACTGCTCCAGGCTGTATCACTGGTGCCCACATGAAACAACAACAGTAGGTAATAGGGCAGTGGACTGTATGAGGCTTGGTAACATCCCTGATACGAGCTCTGTGTAAGCAGCACACCTCACCAGAGGGTGGACTAGGTCAGCAGATGGGTGTTTCTGTACCTCCCAGAAAAGAGTCCCCTACTACTATCACCAATCGCCTTTTCTTAGTTGTGCTGGTTGCTGTACGGGGAGCAGATCAGGCTGCCTTACTCAGCTCCAGCATCCCTCTTTCCAGTCTGCAGGGAGGTGAAGGGGTTCTGCAAGGGCACCTCAGGCACTGGGGGAAATCTCTGCCTCCAGCAGATCCTTGCTGTTGCAAGCTTCCATTCTTCTGCATTATTGGTCCCCCTCCCTTCCATGTGTGCTGGTGGGGGAGCTTTTAGCTGTTTGGCTAAAAAGCTGCAGCTAAAAGTCAAAAAGGTAAACTGAAAGGCTTATAACAATATCAGATCTATCTATGTGTCTGTAACAATACTTTCTAATCATTAGGTAACTAAAAACATCTTGCATAAATTGTTAAGGCTAACTACAGAATTTTATCATAGGAAATGAAATAAATCTTTGAAGAAAGTTAACTATTGCACTATTTTGATTCTGGAAATAAATTATTTTTGTATTCTCTGAACTGCAATATAAGAAATAAAAAATTGGTTACAGTATTTCCATCTTAGATTTCAGTTCTGGTGGAATGTACCACCAAACCCATCTCTAGTCTGCCCTTCTGAGATCCTACAGGATGAATATTAGTGGAGCAACCTGGTAGGGGGCAGATGGCTTCTGATAGCAAGTCAAAATTCAGATTTCTTTGGAGTCTAAACTTAGGTCATATTAACATGTGTGGCCCAGATCCACTAAACTATTTACCTATCTAATCCCTGTTTGGGATTTCTGATTTTCTGTTGAAATCCATGGGAAATTAAAGACCCAAATGTGAGCCTCTGTGGCTCCCTGGGAGCTCTCAAGTGCAGCAGCTGAGCTGGTCTAGCATGAAGATTATGTCCCACCTATTCCTTTCCAGTACTTAGCCACTGTCTGACCCCTTAGTGAACTGGCACATCATTAAGCATGTAGAAATATGTGAACCCTTTTTCTTCTGGTTTGCTTTTTGTGTGTGCATGTGTGCGGTTTTGGTTTGGTTTGGGGGTTTAGATTTTTTTTTTTTTTTAGATTTTTTTTTTTTATTTATTATTTCTCTTAGAAATTGCAACACTTAATGAATGAGTTTAGGGGTCTTTACTATTGTTCAAACTAGGAAAGTTTTCTTTCTGTCATCCTTTCCTTGTGAATTTGAAAGCTGCTCAAGCACATAGATATGCATGAGGTTAAACTTTCACACTCTCTAATTAAGGAATAAAAGTGGAGTATGTGTCTCAGATCACAAAAATAAAAAGGAAAAGGTGAGATTCTCAAGGGGAAATGAAGCACTTGTGATGACAGAGGGTTTACAAATCTTTGGGTCTCAAAGTCTTTTTTACCAGAATTTCAAAGTCAGAGATGTTGCTGCATTGTCATCCTCATTTTACTGTTTCTAGGTGAATGAAGAATGCTCATGAAGTTACTGATACTGTGACTGGCCTTTGACCATATCAGTTTTCCACCAAGCTGCCTATTGATGCTAAGAGTAAGAGAGTTCTATCACTAACTTTTACTTATCTACTTTTCTGTCTTTACTTCTCCTTCAGTTCCTCACACAAACTGGGGATTAGATTTACAGTGGGGGTATGCTTCTTCTCTTCCCAGAGTTAGAGGCAGAGCATCCCTAAGACATCTTGACTCCAAGAACAGTCATGCCTAAGTGAGCAACTGAGAAAAATACTTTACATTTACCACAAAGAAGGCACACAGGTATATGTAAGATATAACTTGAGAAATACTGAACAAGGAAAGCTGGCATGATTGGACAAGGCAGAAACCTCTGTGGTGAGTTTCACAAAGTTAGGAATCAATTTGTGTTATGCTCTGCATATAGTCAGTGGAGACAGGTTCCTACAAAGCCAGATTTTATTAGGCAAAATGACTGTCTGAAAGTATCCAAGCCCTTGCACTACATTTTGAGAATTTAACAATTCATGATAAGAAGTATGAATTTGACGTAAATACAAATGATATTATAAACTTCTATATCTGTAATAGTTGTCAAAATTAGTATCATAGTGAAAAGAGAGAAAGTGATACTTTCAAGGTGTATTTAATGCCTTCTTATTATGGATACCTACCATAGATTAGATATATTGTCCCCCAAAATGTATTTTTCTCTACAAAACTGAGTCTGAGGTGAGGAACCTGAGTTCAGGTTCAGAACAAATCCTACCCTCTGTAGTAAACAGAACAGTCTGGTATTTTGCTATTTGGATATTGAATGAATTCATGTAACTCTGTTTAGAAAACAGTGCCTATGTACAAAGTATATATTCCCATCTACACAATTTGCCATTTTTCTATATACCTCCCTGCAATTATACTGTAGACTAAGGAACAATGCTGGGGATTGAGATTATGTTTCCACAATGTTTATTACCATGGGACATTGCTGAGGCCAAGAACACAGTAGGATCAAAAGGAAAAACAAAACAAAACAAAACAGGATAAGCATCTATATGGGTAACAAGTACATCTACAATTATATTACATTAAACAAAAATTCATGAGGGATATAAACCTTCAAGCTTCAGAGCATAAACTAATCAGTAACTGATGGGAATTAAGAAACTTCTGTTATGGAGAGGTTAATCCCTCAATGATCACTACAGTATTTCTTGCAACATCCTATGAAGCAAGTAGCACTGGCACTGGATAATAGACAAAAGAGATAATCTGCTGCTGTATCATAGAATCAAGGAATCCCAGGCTGGAAGAAACCTCAAGGATCATCTAGTTCAACCTTTTAAGGTAAACTAGATACATATAGTTTAAATGAGATGGCCCAGCACCCTCTAAGCTGAGTCTGAAAACTGTCCAGTGTAGAGGAATCCACCACTTCCCTTGTGAGATTATTCCAATGTATAATTGTTGTCATGGTGAGTTTGGCCAGTTTCAGTATTTGTCACAGGGGTTGAGCCCTGGAGGGTAATAAAATTCTCACACATTCAGCAAAATCAGAAGCTTGACCAATTAGAAAGGCCCAAATTAGTGCTCCACTGACAGGAAATCTTCAAGAAGAGTTCAGCATTGATTTCTTTGGTTGGCCTGCTGTTGGTGAACTATTACATTAATCCTGGCTGGCTAGCCAGACTGTACATAACTCAGAAGCTATCTTATTCACTGACAGGGGTCGCTGAGATCAGCCTTCAGATCCAGACCGTCCTTGTGGCAGTTCGTCAGAGTAGCAGAACTTGGTGCACAGGGCTTTTTCACCCGAAACCGGGTTCCATGCGGCCAGTGGGGTGACCTACCTGACGTGGGCAGATCTGCAGCCTCAGCTGGCTATTTAAATGCCTCAGGGGATCCCAGACCCCTCTGCACCCATCAAGGTTGAAAAAGGGGCCATGGTGAGTGGGTCATTTGTGTGTGTCTTGGGACTCTGCACGTTTAGTCACTTGGGCAGGTCCAGCTATGGTTGCAACAAGGCCAAAAGCTGTTGCCAAAAGAAACATGGTGACCCAGAGAGAGGTCCCAGACAAACAGGTAGGTGTCCAGGCCCCTGGCTGCAGGGTGAGCCAGAGCCTTGCACTTGAAATGAATGACTACAGAGGCAATACCCGTGTTCGCTGTGAGCAGATGAATGACCTACTCAGCCTTGTGGCAGACCTGCAAGAGGAGGTTGAAAGGCTGAGGGAGTGTGAGAGGGAGTTGGACTGGTGGAGTCAGACTGTCTTCCCTGAAACAGTCCCAACAGCCACACAGAAATCAGGGCACTGAGGGCTCCCTATCTTCTTCACCATCTTGCTGAATGGGATCACTTAGAAGGTAGGGAACATTGGAGACAAATTCCTGACAGGTACAGCAGTTGTGGCACTCCAGTAGCCACTGAACCTCCCCAGGTGCCTCTGCAAAATAGATTTGCTTCTCTGGGTGAACCAGATACCATGGAGAATGATCCTCTGAAAGGGAAACAAAACAACAGCAGATACGACAGCTTGCCTAGTTTGTATGATTCACAGATGCTAAGACGGAGCAAGTCTAAGATCAAAACATCTGCATTAAGAAAAAAAGATGGGTGCTTGTCATTGAGCACTCACTTCTGAGGGGTGTAGAAGGTCCTATATGCAGACCTGATTCACTCCTTAGGGAAGTATGTTGCCTCTCTGGGGCCAGGGTTACGGACATACTGAGAAAACTTCCTATCCTAGTCCATCCATCTGACTACTATCCATTAATGATTTTCCAAGTAGGCAGTGATGAAATCTCAACAAGAAACTGAGAGCAGTGAAGAAGAAATCTCAACAAGAAACCTGAGAGCAATGAAGAAAGGCCCGGGGATGAATGGTGAAGGGATCAGGAGCGCAAGCAGTATTTGCCTCTATCCCACCATTAGCTATGTTTGATGAGGGCATGAACAGGAAAAGCCAGCAGATTAATGCCTGGCTATGTGACTGGTGTCATCAGAAGGATTTTGGGTTCTTTGATCACAGGCTACTTTACAAGACCCCCAGGACTGCTGACTACAGATAGGAAATGCTCGTCTCAAAGGGGAAAAAGAATCCTGGGTCAAGAACTAGCGGGGCTGATTGAAAGGTCTTTAAACTAGATTTGAAGGGCGATGGGGATGGAACAGGACTATGCAGAGAGAATACCAATGTGCACAGCATGGGCAATGAACAGGAGAAACTGAAGGCTATACCAGCCAGTAAGCCAGCTTTGGGGACTCCAGGTACTTCATCAGGGCCCAGCTCAAATGCCTTTATGTAAACACCCGTAGAATGGGCAATAAACAAGAGGAGCTGGAGATGCTTGCGTGCCCACAGCACTATGATCTAATCAGCATCACGGTGACATGGTGGAATGACTCCTATGACGGGAGTGTTGGATTAGAAGGGTATAAGTTCTTCAGGAAGAACAGGCAGGGGCAACGAGGAGGGGGTGTTGCCCTTTGTGCCAATGAACAGTTAGAATGAATGGAGTTCCACCTGGTGAGTGATGAAAAGACTGAGTGCCTATGGGCTAGGGAGAAAGGAAGGGAAGGACACATCACAGTGGGGGTCTGCAACAGACCAGGAGGACCAGGTGGATGAGGCCCTTCACAGACAGATAGGAGTTGATGCTTGTTCACAAGCCCTAGTCCTTATGGGGGACTTTAACCACCCCAATATCAGTTGGAGAGATGACACAGCAGGGCATAAGCAATCCAGAAGGTTTGTGGAATGCATTGATGACAACTTCCCCCTCCAAGTGATAGAGGAACCGATGAGGAGAGATGCCATGCTAGACCTTGTTCTCACCAAGTGGGAGGGGCTGGTGGGCAATGTTAAGCTCATGGGCAGCCTTGGCTGTAGTCACCATGAGATGGTGGAGTTTAAGATCCTAAGGGCAGCAAAGAAGGGGGTGCTCAGCAAGCTTGAAACCCTCAACTTCAGAAGAGTCAGCTTTGGCCCCTTCAGGAACTTCCTTGGTGGTGTACCATGGGACAAAGCCCTGGAGGGATTGAGAGCCCAGGAAAGCTGGTTGACTTTCAAGGATCATCTCCTCCAAGCTCAGAGGCATTGTATCCCTAAAAAGAAGAAATCAGGCAAAGATGCCAGGAATCCAATATGGATGAACAAGGAACTCGGCCAAAATCAAACACGAAATGGGAATCCACAAAGGGTAGAAGCAAGGATGGGTAACTTGGGAGGACTACAGGGAGATTGTTCATGAAACCAGAAACCAGTTTAGAAAAGCTAAAGCCCTGATGGAGTCAAACCTGTCCAGGGACACTAAAAATAACATGAAAGGATTCTGCAGGTATGTCAGAGAAAAAAGGAAAAACAAGAGAGAATGTGGGGCCTCTCCAGAGAGATGCAGGTGACCTGGTTACCAAGGATATGGAGAAGGCTGAAATAATTACTTTTTTGCTTCAGTCTTCACTGGTAACCACTTGAGCCACACCACCCAAGTCACAGAGGGCATTGGCTGAATCTGGAAGAGTGAAGAATTACCCATAGTAGGAGCAGATCAGGTCTGGAAACACCTAGAGAACCTGAAGGTGCCCAAGTCCATGGGACCTGATGAGATACATCC
>JAAGNO010010928.1:38433-57132 GCA_033439905.1 Ceryle rudis
AACTCTGTGCCCGGTAAAATCACGGAGCAGATCCTCCTGGTATCTGTACTAAGGCACATGATAAGTAATGAGGTGAACAGTGACAGCCAGCATGGCTTCACTAAGGGCAAATCATTCCTGACTAATTTGGTGGCCTTCTACAACAGAGTTGCAACTCTGGTTGATATGGGAGGAGCAACTGATGTAATCTACCTGGATTTGTGCAAAGCATTTGACACTGTTCCACGTGACATCCTTGTCTCTAAGATGGAGAGACATGGACTTGATGGATGGACCACCTGGTGGATAAGAAACTGGCTAGAAGGTCACACTCAAAGAGTTGTGATCAATGGCTTGATGTCCAGGTGGGGACCAGTGACAAGTGGAGTTCCTCAGGCATGTATTCTGGGTCGAGTGCTGTTCAACATCTTTATCAGTGACATGGACAATGGCACTGAGTGCACTATCATCAAGTTTGCTGATGACACCAAGTTGTGTGGTAGAGTGGACTCACATGAGGGAAGGGATGCTATCCAGAGGGCCTTGCAGGCTGAGAAATGGTCCAGTGCAAACTGCATGAGGTCCAACAAGTCCCAGTGCAAGATCCTGCATCTAGGCTGGGACAATCCCATACACAATTACAGACTGGGTACAGAGTGGTTTGCAAGTAGCTGCGAAGAGGATTTGGGGATGTTGATTGATGAGAAGCTCAACATGAGCTGGCAGTGTGCTCATGCGGCTCATAAGGCCAACTGTATCCTAGGATGCATCAAGAGGAGTGTGGCCAGCAGATCAAGAGAGGTGATTCTCTCCCTTTACTCTGTTTTTGTGAGTTTTTTTGTCCAGGTCTGGTGTCCCCACCATAAGAGAGACATAGATCTGTTGGAACAAGTCCAGAGGAGGGCCACAAAGATGATCCAGGGGCTGGAGAACCTCTGCTATGAGGATAGGTTGAGGGAGCTGGGCTTGTTCAGCCTGGAGAAGAGAAGACTCTGAGGGGACCTTATAACTGCATTCCTATGCCTGAAGGGAACCTACAGGAAGGCTGGAGAGGGACTCTTCCCAAGAGTGTCCAGCTACAGAATGAGGGGAAATGTTCTTAAAGTGAGGGAAAATAGATTCAGATTGGATCTTATGAAAAAGTTCTTCAGTACAAGCGTGGTGAGACTCTGGAATAGATTTCCCAGAGGGCTTGTGGATGTCCCCTCCCTGGAGGTGTTCAAGGCCAGGTTGGATGAGGTCTTGAACAACCTAGTCTAGTTGAGCAGCATCCTTGCCCATGGTGGGGAGGGAGGTTGGATTAGATGATTTCTAAGCTCCCTTCCAGCCTAAGCGATTCTATGATTCTATGAGTTAGAGGAAAGTGGAACAGTAGGACAGTGCAGATGGAAGGGGCAGAGGTTAAAAGTACAGATAGTGTCGAAGGAAAGGGTTAATGTGCTTCTAGGTAATAGAGGCAAAGTAGTAAAACTACTACTTGTAAGTCCATGTAGGACAGCAATGCACAGAAGAACTGAGTTTATTCTGGTTTTTTTTGTTCATAGAACTTGAATGTTTGAGAAAAAATATATCTGAATCACAAAGGTGACATAAGGCTGTTCTGAATGAGACAGTTCACCTTCAGCCTTCTGAGCATCTTGTCCCCTACCTTACTCTCTTTATTTCTGCATCTAAAAAGGGAGATCCATACTGACTCTGATACCTTTATGCATGAGCAAATATTCTGTCCTACTTTTTTCCTCTCCACAAAAGATATATGCTATGTATCCACCTTTGCATTCTGCTCAGCACACCACAGACAAACAGTTAATACACAAGATTTAGCTTTGTTTTGCTTCATTCTTAAAAATTGTACAATCAAACGTGGTCATATTCCCGTACTCAGAAAGAAATATAGGAAAGCCAGTAGTAGTGTGACCTCATTTAAAATAGCTTGAGGGGTCTTTTACTTACAGCATTTTTATGAGACCAGTGAAAGGTTCTCTTTCTGCTCTGTTATTCATCCAGTGTATGTCCATCCCACAGGGTTGACAAGGTATTTGTGGGAATCAGCTGTGCTGGCTTTATACAAGTAGAGAATTTCCCTCTGCTGGGAGCACTCTCCACTTGCAGATGAAATGCATTCATTGTACTGCAGAGCAGTGCAAAATGATTAGAGATGAACCAAGAGCTTAACTGACACTCATTATTATGGTATGTCTACACTGTAAGATGTGTGATTGCAGCATCTATTAGCATATTCACACTGCCTTTAATTTAGCCAGTGAAGATACCATGACATCGAGCTTGAGGCTCTTACAAGTCTGTTAGAGACCATTCTTACACATTTCTTATACTGTATGTATGTATTTGTAAATGTATATATTTGTAAGTATTTACATAGTAGAAAATAGTAGGAAATTAAATCAAGTCCCAGCATAGGTGATGTAGTCAATTGTGCATTCTGATAAATTACTGGAAAGGCTCCTGTAACAGTTTTGTTCTGAGATGTAGTACAATTCCTCAAGAGTTACTGTGGCTCAAGAACTGCAGCTAATAGGCAGTTTGCATATATCTGTTCCTCCATATCACCAGTTTCAGAGGCTAACAGAGCATGGACACATTTAAGATATGGCTTGCCCTAAAAGCAGCAGAAAAAGCTGGTTTATTGATATGGGTGCAATTAATGTTTACAAATATCTGAAGGGCAAATGTCAAGTAGAAGGGGCTGGTCTCTTTTCAGTGGGGCCTTGTGTTAGGATGAGAGGTAATGGGTACAAACTGGAACACAGGAAGTTCCACCTCAACCTGATGAAAAACTTCTTTCCTGTGAGGGTGGCAGAGCCCTGGAAGAGGCTGCCCAGAGAGGTTGAGGTGTCTCTTTCTCCAGAGACTTTTAAAACCCTCCTGGATATGTCCCTGTGTGCCACGCCCTTAGGTGATCCTGCTCTGGAAGGGGGGTTGGACTTGATGATCTGCAGAAATCCCTTCCAACCTCTACCATTCTATGATTTTATAATGACAAGTGGATGGTCATGGTCCCCAGAATGACTAAACAATAGCTATCCTCAATACACCTATATGCTCAACAATCACTGCCCCAACTACAGAGTAAGCAGATTCTTGTCTAGATGAGGCACTGGTGAAAATTACATTGTTCTTCTGCTTTCATCCATGTACATTCAAAGGACTGTTTTATTAGTATTCCTTGTTTGCCTTAGATCCTGGCTGCCAGATCATCATTGTCTGATTTGTCTCTGTGGCAGATGAATTCATGTAAGATGATTTAATAACACTTCCAAGAAACAACTCAAAGGAGCAGCAGCGAAATTTAAGTTATTATTAAATTCAGAAACAAGTTTGCTGATCATTCTTGAGGGGGTTGTGTAATATTTGTCCCAGTAACCAGGTATTTACAGGGGAAAGAAGTGGAGAAAGGAAGTTTTTTGTAAGGAGTATATGGATATACACTGAAAAGACAGCTTTCAAAGTTGATCCTATTGAATAAACATCATTAATTGCCTACTGCACAGAGATGATACACCAAGCAGAAAGAGTGAAGGAATTAATTAATTTGGAGAAGAGATAATATATTTCTCTATGTATCTTAAGTATGTGGTAAAGGGAATTCAGCACCATCCCTTCAAGAGTGCTGAGAGAGGTCCTTATTTCTCCCTGAGTAGCTAGGTTGGCAGTCTTCAGACAGGAGGAACAACACTCTTGCCAACTGTCAGTAAGAAATTAAAAAAATGACAAATTCAGCTTTACTAGAAACACTTGCACTGGGGAGAGCAAATAGCCAAGGAACATATGTACAAATTTTAAAGCATATGTGCTTCTTGCTCTCCTAGTAATTAATATAATACTGTGAGTGCATTTACATTCTTTTTTTTTTACTCTGTAAACTCCGTATATAGAAGGCTGTTGAGGACATAAGTAACACTTGCTGCTGTTATACTTTAAAAAGGATACTTGAAAGATGTGTATTGGTAATTGGATACATTAAATAACAGAAAGGCATAATAGAGCAGTAAATCTGGAAAAAAAAAATAAAACCCCACAAACAAAAACATTATTAAAGAGCAGATAATGCATCCTTCAAAGTACAACCATCCACCCAAAACTTTAAGCAAGAAGGTAGAAAATTACAGGAGATAACTTGACTCAAGCTTTCCCTTGCAAAGCACACATTCCATTATCCTCTTTCAATGTGTATTTCAGACAGCTACTGAAAATTGAGTACCATTTCTAGGGAATCCATGGACAATCTGTGCTCTGTAAATGTATCTTACCCATCCTGTGCAAACATTTACCCTAAACTCAGTAAAAGCAAAAAAAGAGCCTTGACTCACCTGTGGGTTAGATTACTTTATGATATGAAAAATTCCTGAGATGATTCTAAGGTGAGAAGGTTTAGATGAAGAAAATAGCAAGAAATTTCTATGTAGACTAAAGAAACCATCACCCTTTAAACTAAACAGAAGGTGAATTAATGATAATGAAAAGTTAGAGCTTGTAGTCTGAAAAATATTCCTTTTCAGCAAAATATCATTAAAATCAACTGCAAATAGTATTTACTTTAGGGTTTCCAATAGCTTGTAAAGATATAATTTTTCTAGAAACCGATTTTTATTTTATATCAAAATTTTATCTAATTTCAGTAATTTTAAAATATTTACACCATGAAATCTACTTGTCTGAAAATGTGGGATTTAGTTACCTCTGTTTCCTACACCACCCCTACCCCCTCCAGTGCAAAATAATGAAGACTTTCACTTTCCACAAAAGGTTTTGGGGTTTTACTGTCTCTTAAATGCAATTTGAAAATCTTTCTCAGGACTAGTAAAAGTCTAAACTATCAGAAAAGAAAATAAGATTTTATAACTCTGACTTTTGAAACAGTCACCTCTGACTATTGGAAGCATTTCAGAATATGAGACAACCACTAAATGAAAGAGTTTTGGACTGGCCAGGTTATAACATAATTATCCATAAGAGGATTTCTCATTCTCTTTATCTGAAGTGTTTGATATTGGCTTTCTGTCAGAAATATAATATTGGATGACCTGGAAAATATTTGTTGTAGTATAGAAATTCCCATGGCCCTGTATCATCCTTCAAAGTTCACAGATTGCAGGAACACATACATTTTTTGTAAAAATATAAAAATAGATTTAAAAATGTCTAGGACTATTTTCTAATAGTAGATCTGAATGGTGCAACAATATTGTTTCTGGTCACTCTACAGATTTTTCTGACTTTATGGGTGGGAGATGGGGGGTGTGGCTGCATAAAGAGTTGCCCAGGATGCTCACAGACAGAAGGGTGCAGGGTTTTAAATGTCACAGTTGCTAAACCACACATCGCAACTATGAATTTAGATGTTATTTTGTTGCAACAGCATCCATTTCTGTTGAAAGTATTTATTTTGTTTCCCACAACCACGCCATTCCCACTTCGTCAAAGACTGAGGGAAGTAGTTTTTACTTATCCAGAGTGCAATAGAAATTATGAGGTTTTGGTGAAAAAAGAAATAAATTTGGAAAAGTACTAACACCAAGTTCACTGAAAATATTCAGAACAATGTTAATATTTGCATCTCCAAATTCAGTATTTATAGGCTCAGAATATTCTCCAATATTTGCTTTAAACTGACTATTATCACATGCATTCTGCCATTAAATTCAATTTACAGAGCATTCACAAAAGGCAAACACAAAGGAACTAAAAAAGGTACTGTGGAGAATTCAATTATTTTACTTAAGTGCATACCCTCAGAAATATTTTGTGAGTATCCATTCAATTTTGGCACCTCTTGCTATGTCAGTAAATCAGATCACCTTTAAGCAGCACCATTAAAAAAAAAAAACCCAAAACCCAAAAAACCCATTACTTTTTCGTTGCTAATTTACTATTGTAGTTGTCTTTGCTAGATTGGGTCAGTGCTCACTTGTCACTCAGGAGCAAACAATATCCATTATTGCATCATTCTACGTAATGAAAAGGTAAAACATTGCACAGATATTCTCAATGTAGGGATCAGAAACCATGGCATGTGAGACAGAGTTGTCCTACTCTTGTCTTGATGGCTGGAATGGAAAATGTTACTCATGGTTAGGTGGGAGTATGGGTACCTTCTTTTCCTTCTCTGAGAAACAGGCTTTTGGTATGGGAGATTTCCAAGTTAATGAGAAGAAAACCAAGCAACCTTGAAAATAGGAAATTAATATTATTGGGTGAATATAATTGTCTGTTCTGGAAAGAGGTGACAACTGGAACTAGCAAGAATTCACTGAGGTCCTTGAGCTCTTTCAGCGTTTACAGACTTTAAGGCCAGAGTGGTGAGGTATAAATAAAAATCTCTGGATGAACTTGTTCAACTAAGGAACTCAGAAACTAAGTCACTCTGCAGAGGTATTCGGGGGAAAATAGATTTTACTGATAGGTCGAGAGTTAACAGAGTAGTTGATCTACTTCTCAGAATATGAAGAAATTCTAGAAACTTTCTGTAGTTTTGATAAATTAGCAATTTTATTAAAACCAGATTATAGCTCCAAAAACCTCCCAACACTCTAAATACACATTCTTTCTCTGAAGATCTCTTTTGTGACTCCATTGTTACTCTAGGGATGAACAATAAAGCATGTCTTCTCCCTTCACCTGCTACTCAGTGCTTTTGAATCTAGCCCATGCAGTGAAAATGGCCTTTTGCCGTCTCTAACTTTCTGCAGTTCATCAACTGCTATAGCATAATAGGTCCCCCTGCAAAGAAAGGTGCTAGAGAATTTGGGACTGTAAAGATGGAACCTCCAGACAGTCGTTCAAGCAGGCTTGCTAAAGACCCAAGTCTTTCACGTTACTAGCAAATTACCTGGCATCCCAAGGGGCTCAATTTAACAACAGTGATCATCAAGCCAGTTTATTGCTACCTTCTCTCTGGAAGTTGAAAAAGCTCTTTCCTCTTTTCTTCTGTGAAACTCTTTAGCTTCAGAGCAGCTGTTTTAACAAGGTCAGCTCAACATGGAATTAGCTATAGATGTATTTCTTTATTCTTCTCCCTTCTGCCTTCCTCCTGATCGTATTAAGGGGTAAAAACTTTCTGGGATTAACCACTGCCTCTCAACAAATAAAAATTATAGGAGAGAATTGACTTAATAATTATTTTGCAACATGCAGGTTGACATATATATTTGCTCCTACTCTTTTGTGCAGAATTATGCCTGTGCTTACAGAAGAATCTCAACCTTACTCTCAAAGGTTGGAGTTTGGAAAAACAGTTCTTCCATAATTAAGAAATTGAAATAAAACTAAACTGTATCTCACTTTTCTAAGGACACAGCAGGTAACTGGAACATTAGCCACTTCTATCATTTTCTTGAGAGTATAATAAATCCTCTAATCTTTTATACCTATGAGACTGTTCACATGTATTTCAGTCAAAACAATTTCTCATCTAGTTGCTTTTAATATCACCAAAGTTTGCTAAATTTTCATTATAACAGGTATCACCTTGTAGCATTGTCCTGATCCCGTTATTTTTTTTAAACCACGAGGAACCCTGGGGTATATGAAATTCAGCAGAGTAGCATGCATACAATATACACCTATGATTGGAGGCAGGAGCAGCCTTCTTTTACTAGCAAAATCAACTCACCAGCACAAAAGTAGCACAGTCCCAGACGTAAGGATAAGAGACCTTCCTCCAGGCTATGGATTATAGCTCATGTATTTGGGTTACATTAGCATTTCACACTATAGAGGCTTGATTCAGCCATAAATTCCACCAGTGTAGCAGAGGATGAAGGGTCTGAAGCTACAAAAACTTTACACAGAATGGCCTGTGCTCCTTCCTCACTAGTCTGGCATGGAGGGATGTACCACAGCTGCAGAAGTACAATTCACAGACCAAAGGAGTGCAGCCCACATACACATTTAAATCTATGCCTTTAGGATGGAATCTGCCTCTTTGAAAACACTCATACTCAAAGATTTCTAAAGCCTTTACCTCAAGGCTAAGAAAAATGTTATTAAATGAACAGGGTTCCATCTATATTACACATTGCTGATACACAGTGCTTGCTCCTAAATTCTTGAAACAGAAGTGCATCCTCAAGAATGTATTTCCTTTCCTTTCTCCCTCTGATTTAGTGAACAATGCATATTTCAATCTACAGAAATAGGATGTCATGTCTTTGTTTTCCTCACATCTTTCCATTCCTTTTTCACAATAGAGTCAATCTGACCTGTGTGTTAGAAGGTGCAGTTCCCCATCAATAGACAGTTAAGATACACAGCAGCAACTGTGGTCTTCACCCTGTACCCTCATACTGAACTCAAGAGGACTTGTGGAGAAAATGAGATCACCACTTCCCCTCTTTCCCAACCTTCCACTTATAAAATCTGCACCTGGGTTTGCTTTGGCAGCATAACACCATTGTTTCATTGTATCCAGCAGGTACTGTGAGATGCTGATTAAAACATTTGGGATTGCTTCTTTTCCTGTTCTTCCTGCAGGAGGGGGAAACATTATTTGTAAATTAACACAAGAATTAGTAATTAACTGTTATATAAACCTAATTTTAGGATCAGAAAACATAATAGCACTCTTTATATTAATTTCCCTGTTATCAAGACTTCAGACTGCTGAGATGCATTTGGAGCATATACCAAGGGGTGGCACAGGCAGTCTGCCCCAGGGCCAAGGATGATAGATGCCAATGAGGCTATAGCTCTGGGGAGTGAGTGAGTAGTGGGTCTGTCCTAGGGATGCTTGAAGTCATGCATCCTTAGCCCTGGAGCAGACAATTTTGGCAAGCGTGCCCTGAAGCCAAAGACCCTGAAAACAGATACGAGCAGTGAAGCTGACAAGTAACATCAAATTCAGTGAGCATCTGCACAGTCTGAAGAACTTTAGATTCACCACAATCTTGAAAAAAAATTGGATTTAGATACATATTAAAAAATAGAGTAAATTACATACTTTTTGAGACTCAGAAACCTTTTTATGCCCCTGTGGGCCTCTATCTGTTTAACAGATTTGAATACAGTTTACATCTCCTAAATTTCTGTTTTCTGGACTAAACATTTGGCTTTTTATTCTTTCCTGACAATTTATCTTTTTTGTGTTCTTTTATTATCTTTGTTAATCACTTTTAGACTCTACAGAGTTTACTAGCCTGTTTGTTAATGAGTAATACAAATTCTAGAATTAAAATTTAAACTGGATAAAAGACCTTGGTAGTCCAAGCATGATTAAATAATTACATTTTTAAGTCCTTCATACAGATCTGAAATTAATACACATTAGAATGATATTGTCTTTCTTATAATATCATATTTTTAAGGCACATAAAGTTTATAGTTAATTACAACTCTCATTTTCTATATATAACCACTCCCAGTCTGAAGTCCTTCAGCTTTTTCTAAGTACACTCACTATTCTGTAATCCATATCTTTAAAGAAAATGTTAAATAATACACATCTGAGAACTGTCATATTTGAAAGGACCTCCTAGTTTGGCAGAAAACTAGTGATAACTCTGCTTAGAGGGTTTTATTTTTTTTCCCCAACCATTTCTTCATCAACTGTATTTGATCAAGACTGCATTTTCCAAAATTACTTGTAAGAATGCCCCATGCATCCACATCAAAAGACTCGCATAAGTCGGACTATCAAACTATTCTCGTATATCCTCTTGGCCAGTTAACATGTCAAGAAAGAAATTAGACTGGCTTGGCACGCTTTGTCAAATCCTGACAAATCCATGCTGCCATTTTCTTAGCGCCTTATTATCTACCAGCTGCACAAAAACAGATTAATAACTTTGTTTCAATATCTTTTGGGGTATCAAAATGAGGTCAAATCTTTTTTAAGTCCTCGAGATCTCCTTTCTCCCATTCTAAATGTATTTTGTTGTTTGTTTGTTTGTTTGTTTGTTTCCTGTTCTCTGAATCGTCTCTCCTTCATACATTTGTGGAATTAATTTTTAGTGCTTTGTTTGATACTTTAAGCTACTTGATGTAGTATCAGCTATGGAAAACTAATTCATGAAAGCAACCTCTCCTTTCCCTATTTCGGCCAATTTTCCTGTTCTGTTGTTAACTTAATCATGACGAATTTGATTTCACAACAGATTTATTTAAAAGAAACGTCTTTTAAAAAATGGTTTTTTGAGTATCATGTACCACTGGCTGTTTTGTGCCTATTTTAAAAGAAAAGTTTCTCCTGAATACACTCTAAGGATTTTTGGAAAATATAGCTGTGCACAGATAATAAGTCAATGAACTTGAGCTAGAATCAACACTGGAATCCAGTTGTATCTTCTCATGAATTGTTATAATATCCATGCTTTTAGCCAGAACCAACTAGTCAGAAAATTTCTGGCTCTGTTTTAGGAGTTAGTATAGGTCAGGAACCATACCCAAATGGCAGTGTGGATCTGATCACGTTGCATTGGAGGCTAAGAGAATTTAACAGTGTCGATGTGACTAGACTGTGCCAACTGGCCTCAATGTCAGAGAATGATCCCTGGCACTGTTCAGTATATTAGTACAGATCTAGCCTTTATCTTCTGATATTTTCCTAATCCATCAGATGTTAAGTTAGCTCAAATCCCTCAGTCCTGTCAGACCTTAGATTTAGCTGTCACTGTTATGTGGTTAATAATTTCCCATCCACATATTCTCTGGAGTTGGTGCTCTACAGGAATCATGCATGCCTTTTATTTTAATCCATGGTTATTTAATAATGTCATATCTCACTTTCTTTCATGTTTATATTTGGTGTATTTTTTCCTTGATATATAAGGCAATATCTTATTTCCTTTAGCTCCAGGACAAGTTCTCAATCTGCCTACTTTTTACTTAAAGGCAGGCAATAAGAAACCCAGTAGTCTTCTTCAATGATTTGATGAGCTGGAGACACAATCTCCAATGAAAGATTCACTATTAATTTTGTTTTTCCTTCAAATAGCAATACAAATTAGTTTCTGAGAGAATTACTCCTTGCATTCAATATTTTATTCTTTCATCTTAGAATCATAGAATTGTCAGGGTTGGAAGGGACCTTAAAGATCATCTGGTTCCAACCTCCCTGCCAATGGGAGGGACACCTCCCACTAGATCAGGTTTCTCAGAGCCCCATCCAGCCTGGTCTTAAACATCTCCAAGGATGGGGCTTCCACCACCTCTCTGGGCAACCTGTTCCAGCGTCTCACCACCCTCATGGTGAAGAAATTCTTCCTAATGTCTGACCTGAATTGATCTATCTTTAGTTTTAATCCATTCCCTCTAGTCCTATCACTGCCTGACAGCCTAAAAAGTCCCTCCCCAGATTTCTTGTAAGCCCCCTTAAGATACTGGAAGGCCACAAAGTCTTCCTGCAAACTCACAGGTCACAACAACCCCATGCAAGCTCCAGACTTGGGGAAAAGTGGTTGGAAACCTGCCCAGCAGAAAAAGACCTGGGGGTGTTGATTGACAGTGGGCTGAATATGAACCAGTAGTGTACCCAGATGGCCAAGAAGGCCAACATCATCCTAGCCTGTATCAGGAATAATGTGGTCAGCAGGACTAGGGAAGTGATCATGCCCCTGTACTCAACACTGGTAAGGCAGCACCTTGAACACTGTGTTCACTTTTGGGATATTGAGGTTCTGGAGCACATCCAAAGAAGGTCAGTGAAGATGGTGATGGGTCTAGAGTACAAGTCTTATAGGAGAGGCTGGGGGAACTGGGGTTGTGTAGCCTGGAGAAAAGGAGGCTCAGGGGAGACCTTCTCACTCTCTACAACTGCCAGAAATGAGGTTGAAGCAAGGTGAGGGTAGGTCTCCGGTCTCTTCTCCCAAATGACAAGAGATAAGACAAGAGGAAATGGCCTCAAGTTGCACCAGGGGAAATTTAGCTTAGATGTAAGGAAAAATGTCTTTCCTGAAAAGGTTGTAAAGCACTAAAACAGGCTGCCCATGGAAGTGGTGGAGTCCCCATGTCTGGAGGTATTTAAAAGATATGTAGTTATGGTACTGAGTAAAACAGTTTAGCGGTGAATTGGCAGTGCTGGGTTAAGAGTTGTACCTGATGATCTCTTCCAACCAGAATGATTCTATGATTCTATGAAATGAGAAATGAGTATTTTTAAAAACTCATTCATTAACTACACGTAACTGATTATTAGAATTTAGTACAATATTTATCTGTGCAAATCTTTCTGATATTTTATATTAGGCATTGCAGTGTTTTGTTGTCTTTAAGGCCTCCCTGAACATCCATGCGGATGCAGACAAATACAACAGCCCTTTCAAGCATAGCGCATTGATGGAGACTTTGGGCCATTAATATCATCAGGTTTAACAATGTGGTGCATTTAAAATGCATGGTCTGATACCTCTAATTAGCAAAAGATCACAGTCTATTCAAAGTGATATGGAGGGAAAAAAAGACATAAAAAGTTACAAAAAAGACCCTAAAGTCTATTTTCCCACATCCATATGCATACAGGAATATATATGCTGGAAGGAGAGAAAAAAACCCAGGTCCTCAGTAACTGCTGTGCCATTGAACCAGTTTTTACATCATAGATAATTACAATTATCCTTCTCTTAGGGACAGTGGAGCTGCCAATTTTCTGAAATCGAAAAATAAATAAATAATTCAGAACAGATGTTAACTACTTGTCCCAGTTTAGTAGAAATCTTTAGGCAGGCATGTCAGCTCTAAACTCAAAAAGAGTGGTAGAACTTAAAAACATCTCTTTTCTTTCCTCGTTGTTTTGTTTTCCTTTTTCTGCTTGATCTTATCTTTAATAGTTGGGCAGGTTTTCAAGCCAGTCATAGGGTGATCCAGTGGAAGAAAAAAAACCAACTGCGTTATCAGTTCTGTTTGGGTTAGAAATGTAAGGCAGGAACTTCTTTAGTAACCAGGAGAAATATCAAGTGCCTGTTGGTGGCACTGTAGGTGTTTGGTCATTAGTTATTTATAGAACCAAATAGGAACTGTTGTGCTTCTCACACATCTTTATGGTGCAAGTTCTTCAGCCTCTTATCAAAACTGAAGCACAGCTGTGACACTTGATGGAAATAAGATTCAAATTACCAGTTCTTTGTTCAATTCTTTCGGGTAATAAATATTATCAATGCATCTATTTGACTATTTCATGTGATCTTATGAGCTGCATCTTGTCTCTGTGGTGACGGTTTTGTTTAGGTCAGGATAAATATTCTTCAGCTACTTCTAAAGTGTGTTGGCCAACATGAGCCTTGACAATGGGTTATCACTTATCTTTGCCTGATGCTTTAGCTTTTATTTCTTTTGATTTTTTTTTCTATACTTCCTACATGCAGACAATTTCTCTTCCAAATACGCAATTTCCAAGAAGTACTGTCATCTTTCTGATCACTGTTGCAATAAATAAAGACAAGAAAGCCTGCTCAGACTTCTGCTTACAGCTTACAGCCAAATACAGCTTTTCTTTAATTTTGGGGTGGTGTTTTCTTTTTTGTTTTATTTTGTTGGGGTTTTTATAAGAGAAATTTTCAGAGGTAGAATAAAAAGTTATTTTCCTTTTAGCCAGAATTTATATAGTCCTAGAAGATATTACCATTAGGAATTTCGGTATATTATTCTTTTAGTAATTAAAGTAGGATCATTTCAACCTCTGAAAAAGCCAGACTATTGCCTATATGTCCAAGCAACCAGAACTGAAACTACAAGTCCTATGACTCAACAGTTCCTTGGTTCAGATGATCAGCCTACTGCTGGATGACTGGGGATGTGTTCTGTATGTTACATACACTTTAGATACTTCTCTCGGGATGCAGCATGAATTAAATTGTCACAGTCCGTTACCTGCACTTGGGGGATATGACTATATTATAAAGTGAAATAGCTTCCAGTACATTTCTGGGCTTTCCAATGCAATCATCTATATTATCTACATTTCAACAGTTAAATTGTTAGAACAGTCTCTGTCTTGCTTTGAGTTCATCTTGATTAGCAATTTCCTAAACAGTCCTTGGAAACAGTTCATTACTAGGCACCAATGGGCAGCTTGTACACAGTTACCCTATTTTTGGAGGCTGAGATAGATATAGCCTCCTCCCTGCCAGCTGACCAGGAATTTTTCCAAGAACGTTTAATTTTTTAGAGTAGAGGTAGCCATGGGGAATCCAACATCAGAAATGCATCTAAGATATTTCTTCAGGTGAGATATAATACAATCCTCCCTCCTGTTTCTTAATCATTTCACTCTGTTCCTTACAAGTTCTTCAGCTTGATATGAGAGGTATACATAGCTGCATGCCTTTAAAGTATACTTTAAATATATTAAATCATTGCAAGCTTTGATAGCTTCATATATGTTTTTAGATTAAACATCATAGTTCTGACAGACAGAATACAAAGGCTGCCTATGAATTTTCCAGGAGAAAAAAAAAAAAAAAAAAAATTCACAAATATCCATTCTACCATGGTAAAGATTATTTGCAAACTCTGTTGCAATGTTTTACAAGAACAGAACAGAATGAATATGTCCTTCCTGATCATCTTTCCAGTCTGATTGCATCGCCTCCCTATCTGCTTTTTGCCAATAGCACTACTTTCTATGGGTTAGTCTTTTTGGGGTGCACAGTGATGGAAAGAGTGGAAGGAAAGGGCACACTCACTGTTCTGAGTAATTCAGACATGCTTGGGTTCTGTAAGCTCTATAAGACAGCCTAACATATTGCTGTAGTTATATAAAAGAAAAAACATCCTTTTTGTTTATAACTGTATTTATTATCAAATGCAGGTGACTCAAATCTCAAATTATATTTAACTTTGCACTGAACAGAAGAAGAAATTACAAATAGCTTTTAAATAGTTCAAAAAGCTGAAAATGCATGCAGAAGGTCAAGAGATTAGACCATGGACATCAGCTGTGATTGGGAAGTAAAGCATGCTGACAGTGTGTGCTACAGGAGTACTGCTGATACAGTATTGTTACTGTCACTGATTAACAACAACACAAGGCACTACGTATGACTTCATCCTTGTCTTCTCTCTCATTTGCAGGTGTGTCCACTGTGTCTGTTTCTATTCAAGGTGCTTATAACCATGAGTCCTAGTCCTACCATCAAATTAACGCATCAGGCCCACACTCATAAAGAAAAAAATTATATATATTATTTTTGATACCCTATTAAATTAGGTAGTAAAATAGTTGCCTTTGCCAAAGTTAGCACATCTCCTTGCATACACATTAAGAATAAGCTGTTTTTACAGGGAAAACTTATTTGCAGAGTTTGAGTAAACAAAAGTCACCAACACACAGAATGCAGTAATGGCAAAATATGCCCTCTGGTATTTGGAAGAACACCCTCCAGTTTGTTGACTTACATTATTCTGGATACACACTGGAATGATTGTACTGGTAATGCTACTTAAAAGGTCAATATTTATCACACTGTGAAATGTTCCCAATGTCTTAACTGGTTGTGCAGCCTGTACTGTGACAGGATATGAGCCTTTTCAAGCTTCACTGCAATTATCCTGAGAACACCCACTGGGATAAGAAAGTTTTTGTCATTTCCACATATCAGAAGTGA
This sequence comes from Ceryle rudis, assembly GCA_033439905.1. Classification (NCBI taxonomy): domain Eukaryota; kingdom Metazoa; phylum Chordata; class Aves; order Coraciiformes; family Cerylidae; genus Ceryle; species Ceryle rudis. The sequence continues at coordinate 53,970 of JAAGNO010010928.1, forward strand.
AGATACAGGAAACTAGCTCAGATTAAGGGCAGATCTGCAACAAGGTATGTTTACATGGAGGGTGCTCTTCTCACTGCATCCCTGCTCTGGTGCTGTCCTCTTACATCCCCATCATTATATCACCCTGACACCAAATGAACTTGCATCAACTCCCCTAGTAGGTCTGGAACAGTTACTAGTAATATTAGAACATATTTACCTCCATTATCTTCCTAAATGACCCATAAAATGCTATTTACACATGAATGCTCCATAAATATCCTTTCTGATCAATTCATCTGGGTTTCCTTTTCACAAAAGCATGAGTATGAGAGAGCAGGAGGCATAATTCACGCTGACATTTTTTCTGGACACACAGATGGGACCCAGACAAGGCATGCATTAAGACCTAGCAGATAGAAGACCCCTCACATCACACTGGTCCCTCAGTATTCAAACATTACAATCAATGTAATCATATACAAAAGGGCCTATGGTTATTTACTAATTTTATGAGGAAGACGAAAGTTTACTTGCACAGTATCTCCAAGGGTTAGAAGAGGCATCTCAAATGCAGCTGTGTAGTATACTAAATATCCCTTGAAGCTAACATGCAGAGTGATTTTTGCAGTAGAATAAAGTCTTTTACCTAAATATAAACAAAAAATTTGGATGGGAAAAAGCAATAATTTCATGTTCTACCCTCTACTTTCTGATAATTGTCTAGATACAATTACAGTTATAAATTCACAGATTTAGTCACAAAGATGTGATGTCTTTGTCTGACATCTTAATAATTATGCTTGTTTAACTTCAAGATAATAATAATTATCTGTTTTCTTGTCATCAGAATATGTGTTTGTGTCTACGTTTAGCCTATATCTGGGATTAAACTATAGCAGTTCCTCTACCTTTCAGTGCCACCCCCCCCCCCCCAAGCCAAGAAGGGGAATTGGAAAAGAGGAGGAGACTCATAGTCTGAAATAAAAACTAATTTCATGAAACAGCCAAACTAAGGCCAATGCTACTGTAAAGCAAACAAAGTTATACTCAGCCCAGAAAATGTACAGTGATCACAAAAAATGGGAACTCAGTGCTCAGGAGCAGGAAGAAACACATTATACACAAAGCAGAGCTGCCACCACCACATTTCCCTCCTTATACCAAGCATGATGTTTATGGTCTGGGATACACCTGTAGCCAGCTCAGGTCAGCTGCCCTGGTTGACTAGAAACTGCTAATGGCCTGACAACCATTGGCAGGCCTATGATTCTATCCCAGTGAAACCAGGCCACTTCGTATCATCAGTTCATCTTAAGAATACACTATAACAGGCTCCCTGGGGTCATGGCAGAAAGCCTGTCAGAGTTCAAGGAGCATCTGGACAACTGTCTTAGTCATATGGTTGAGTTTCAGATATTTCTGTGAGGAACAGGGAGTTGAACTTGATGATCCTTATGAGTCCCTTCCACCCTGAGATATTACTAGTAAGGACTTTTATTAAATCTGCTATTCTAGAAATGTTACAATATTTTTGAAGAATTTATGTAGTTGATAAATACTACTACTACTACTGCTGCTGCTACTCCTAGATTTAAGAATAGGAAAGAAAGTAATCTGGACGGCTGTAACACCCATTAATTTGACTACTGCATTATCTAGGAGTTAGAAGTTATTTTAAGAGGACAAATAATTAAATACATGAAAGTAAATGGAAAATAGGGTAAAATGTGACATGAATTCACCAAAGATAGATCACATTAGCCTCAAAAGATATTTCTTTTTGATGAGTTAATTGATTTTCTAGATAAAGGAAAGGCACTAGGTTTAATCTAACTGGACTTCAGTACGTCATTTGACATGTTGTCATATGGGAAATCATTGGTTAACCTGCAGAAAACATGGATTAGTACAACAATTAGATGCAAACAAATGGAAAAACATAAGAAGGTAATGAAAAACGTATTATTGATTTTAACAGGTTAGGGATAACTTAAAAATTGAGTCAAGTATTATTCTTGAGGGCTTTTTCCAGAACTAATGCTTAAGAAATTGATCACAGTATCTTCATTAGGGATCCTGGCAGAAGTTCACTGCTAATGCAAATATTAGAAGCCATTGTTGGTAAGAGGACCTTGAAGACTTTACTAAGAGAAATGAGAAATATTTATTGTGCATATGTATGAAGTGACAGAGAAGTATTTATTGTGCATTAAGTGCCACTGAGATTTTAACAGGAAGAATGTCTTCTAGAATGGGGGCAACCATCAAATAGAAAACACAGAGGAAGTAAAATATCTTGTAGTTCACAGAATCAAAGAATCACAGAATTATTGAGGCTGGAAAAGACCTCTGAGATCATCGATTTCAGCCTATGACCTAACACCACTACATCAGCTAAATCATGACACTAAATGCCACATCCAATCTTTCCTTAAACACCTCCAGGGATGGTGACTCCACCACCTCCCCCGGCAGGCCATTCCAGTGTTCTATCACCCTTTCTGTGAGGAAGTGCTTCCTAAGATCCAACCTAAACCTCCCCTGGCTCAGCTTCTGGCTGTGCCCTCTCATCCTGTCACTAGTTGCCTGGGAGGAGAGCCCGGCCCCCACCTGACTACAGCTGCCATTCAGGTAGGTGTGGAGAGTGATGAGGTCCCCTCTGAGTCTCCTCCAGGCTGAACAACCCCAGCTCCCTCAGCCTCTCCTCATGAGACTTTCCCTCCAGTCCCTTCTCCAGCCTCATCGCTCTCCTCTGGACCCGCTCCAGCACCTCAATATCCTTCTTGAAGTGCGGGGCCCAGAGCTGTACCCAGTACTCGAGTGCTGAGTACAGGGGAAGAATTACAGCCCTAGTCCTGCTGGCCACACTATTCCTGATACAGGCCAAGATGCCGTTGGCCTTCCGTGCCACCTGAGCACATTGCTGGCTCATGTTCAGCTGGCTGTCAACCAGCACTCCCAGGTCCCTCTCTGCTGGGCCACTCTCTAGCCACTCATCTCCCAGTCTATAGGGGTACATGGGGTTATTGTGACCAAAGTGCAGGACCCTGCCCTTGGCCTTGTTGAATCTCTTACCAATGGCCGCAGCCCATCGACCCAGCCTGTCCAGGCCCCTCTGCAGCTTCTTCTTACCCTCCAGGGTATCAACACTGCTCCCCAACTTGGTGTCATCTGCAAATTT